>JAAAKG020155471.1:0-30444 GCA_010014905.2 Druon quercuslanigerum | reverse complement strand
TAATATATATTATTATTATTATTATTATTATCATATATATTATAATAATAATAATATTATATTATATATATATTATAATATTGCTTGTCGTTTTTAATTTTTTTTTAAATTACCTGTATTTAGGGGTTGAGAAGACCCAAAGAAATATAAAAGTAGAAAATACCACTAATTATAAAATCATTTTTCACATCAACCCCTTATCAATCATTAAAATACGTGATTTTATTTTTATAAGGTTTAATCAATAGAAAAAAATACAATGAACATTTATTTAAAAATTAGTGGTATTTACAATTTTTAAATGTTTTTAGTCTTCTAAACCCCTAAATAGTAGTATTTTAAAAAGATTTTTAAGAAACGTAAAGCGATGGTTATTTTGATATTCAATGACAAGTAATTTGTTAGCCGTAACACATTTTTATATTTTTTCACCAGATCGCTATGGAAGTCCAAAAAATAGGAGAAGTAGAATAAAATTTAATGCCGAATAAGAAAAAATTATAAAATAATCATGATAAATTTTTTATTTTGCAAAATATCTGCATAAAAAATTCCAGGGTAAAGTACATAAATAAATGTTATGATCTTTTGATATAAAAGTGTTGAATATAATGTAAAAAAGTTGATATTTTGGACAAAATCGAGTACAAAGCACGAGATACGTGATGAGAATGCGTTTGCCGCTGCCCAAAGAGCATTAACGAAAGATCATTCACAATTAAAAAATTACAGTGGCGGATGTTATGTTTGAATTTTCATAGAAAATCAAAAAGTTGTCAAGATACTATTGTAAGGCTTTCAAAAAGAAATGGTTTTGTTCATTTGGCTGTTTCTCCGCATATCGTGCGTTGCTAAGCATTAATTTTTTTTGTTTTTTTTCGACTTTAAAATTGCTCTAAATCTGTTAATTGTTTTTATTAAAAAAGTCGTGACAATAAATTGTTTGAGGTTGCGACTACTACGAAAATCCGTATCAATCTAACAGATTGAGTTTTGTACAAGTCACCGTGCTTACAGGCAGAAATATTCGTAAAATCATTCAAAAGAAGAAGTTGAATCAACTTACGAAAAGAGATGAATTTCCTTCAAGAAATCTGAAAACTGAAATTATGTATGTTCAGTCGGGCGAGTGTAATTTTAAAGAATTAACTTCAACCCTTACGCAAGTAGCTGAATTTTCAACCAACAAAATAAATGGTTCTGAGAAAACCCGACCGGAAAAATGAAGACATGCCATTTCATTCTTGCCACTCCGGACTTGGCAATTTCGAGACACGCGCATTTTCGATTTTGGCTTATAATAGTCATATTTGTAACAAAATTGCATCGTCAATTTATAATTTAATTGACAAAAGCCTAATTCGGCGTCAGGAGTGGAAGTATATGTGTCTGTTGACCAAGAACTTCGAATCGGCTTTTATTCTGCGTTTCTTGATGACGGCTTCATTGACCCTTGAGCTGCTGCCTTTGCTGTTTTGATCTCGGTTGCGTTATTAATTTGGCGGCTCTGACTACACTGTGACACGTTTAAGAGGTTATTTAGGTTAAACCAGAAATCTGTCTTAACCTTCGGCGCTTCGCTCCCAATTGAACTGCATGCCCCATTAGTATATACTTACATGAAGGTGTCTTTCAAGGGCAAGGAACCATGGATTCGGGTTCTTAATTCTAATTGATTTATCGCCTTTCGACACGACTGAAAATCCTAGTTTGGATAGCATGCTGTAGGATTTTCGGAATACAGGCGTGTACAAAAATTCAGAATTGTAGTCATCAAAAGATGGCTCGGTTGAACATTTACTTCTGACAACCGGAAATCGGTTTGCTTCCCTTCTTTTAGTCAATAACGCAAACGGATGAGTCACTTACTGTCAGCAATTTCTAAAAAACCGAACAAAATATTAAAAAATTTTCTTAAGGGACATCACCTCTGAGAGGGGACACAGAAATCTAGGCACACCTAAAAACTAAGTCTTTAAGGGACGATTTCACCGACCGTGATTTAATTCTTAGTAAACTTTATTTAATCAGTATATTGCGTTTCACCATCTTTTGAAACATGAGTAAAGTAGCATAATGGTGAAATGTTTCGAAAGCTAATCGTGATTAATTTGCTGAGTGAAATATAACCCTGATTAGTTAAAAACTCTTTTCCTGCGAGTTCCACGAAAAAATTCTTTAAAATAAATAACAGTGGAGTAAATTTAGTGTCAGTTAAAAAACCGTCCTAGCCCCTAATGGGTCACGAAATGTGAATTTAAGGTTAAATTGGATGCAGTTCATTCACGAGATTACAACAAGGATATTAGTTGTCCACGTTGCAGCAAATAATAATACAATCGTTAACATAAAGCACAATCCCGGTACCGTTATAAAGAAAAAATTTCATTCAAACCACGCACAGAGATACGGAATCTAGGTATCTACAGGTCTAACAAGTGCTCAGCGTCTCGTCCTAAGTGCTTATAATATACTCATGTATTGCATCAAAATTTATCAGTCCCCTTTCGCTGAGGTTAACCAAATTCATTTCATTGCAATAGGACTTTCAAGAAATGCCTTGGTATTTAGGTAGTCGTCGATGTAGGATAGATCCAAGTACACTAAGAAGGAGGAGAAGAATGGAAAGGGGTCGTTTGTGTTACATTACTTATTAAAATAAAATCAACATCTAACTTCGGTAATGCATTTTGCGGACCATAATATCCAAGAACAAATTCTTTATCAGTATGTTTAGCGCCAGGCTTTCCGTTGCCCCTGAAAAAAAACAAAAATTTAAAATAAAATGATTCTACAGAAAAACTTCGAAATACAAAAATTCTACAGCAAAACAGTCTCCTGGGTCAAAATAACGCTATCTCAGCTCTGAAAATTTGGCTAATGGTAGAGGGGGTGGTCGATGGTAAAAGGAAAAGAAATCTCTAAATTTAAATAAAATGAGAGAAGTCAAGATTCAAAATAACAAATAATATACTGTGTTCTTTGTGCTAAACTAACCAATCTGTGATAGATCAGGCCCTTTCTGTTGGTTCTACTCTAGGACGCTTGACTAAGATCGCATTATTAAACTAAAAGTACTGACATAACATCTGAGTAGTTATTTTAGAGATTACCCAACCTTTAAGTCGTAATCTTAAACATTGGTGCGCAATTATAACCTTAACCTAAAAGATATTCTGAAAACAAGAATAAAAAAGGGGGTCCCTACCTTATCCCACGCAAAACGTAGTAGTACCAACAGATCTAAACGCGCGCATTAACGTTTCCTTCTGAATTTGAACCTAATTATGGTAACTGAACTACGGTCGGTAATATAGAAACCACAATAGTTAAAATTAAAGTTTTAATAATTAGACACAATCAACATCCTTTCCATTCGTGATTAAACGAATCAAGTGTGTCTAACCTTTACTGCCCTTTTCTACTAAGACAGACCAGCCATTACCGGCATGTTCTACTGAACGAATGAGGCACTTTAGGCCAATAATCTACGTGACTATAGTCAAGCAACCATGAACTGAGCATTCGCCATTTGTTAAAGAACCTCTATTTATAGACAACCATTTGTTTGAAGATTCAAATCAAACTCAATTTACTGGCGATGTCAATCGCACACTCAATGAAGGAATAAGGAATATTCCTTGTTACGACGGGAAAAAGATGCCCGCAAGGGATTTCATTTAAAACATTCTAAACGGAGAATTTAGGCCGTATGGGCCCGACTAAAAGGCGATGCATGATATAGTATTCACAAAAAAACATTTACAACAATTAAGGATTTAGTAAAAGATTCAAAACAACTTCCCCTTTTCCCCGTAAAACTTACGCGTGGTACAATAAAACTGCACACAGAAAATTCCATGGTGAGTTTTCAGGTTGTCGATCCAGTTTTTCTTTGAGTACAGATGGAATTTTTAGTCCAGGCAATCTGCATTTTTTCAAAAGTTAAAGTACAGCCTCGATTTGACGTTCAAAATGTGTTTGAATACTGGTGTTGAAATGTTTAAATAATTTAAATATATCTAAAAAAATCGTTTTCTCACTTTGGCTTGATTGGATATTATTAGGAAGAATCGGTATTTCACCCATTTTGAACTGTTAAAATTCCTCATCGAATGAGACGTCGAGCGTTAAAATTGTTATGAATAATCGGTTTTTGCCAAAAAAATGGTTGATTAACAAATGTTATAAAGACAGGAAAAAACGTAATTTCTATTTATTGTTCATTGGAAAATGCATTTTCTTATTGCACAATTTTATACGTGCGTCTAGAACTCAATAACTTCCCCGAATTTCTTCATAGGGATTTGTAATACTTACCTTTGTATTGCTGCCTCTTTTCTCTTGTAAATGCGAATATTACTTGAGTTTACCTTTAAATCGTCGGAAGTCCGAGGTACAAACTCGAACTCGGCGCACTGAATGATGGTGGGGGGAGGGCGTGATTGCGCGCTTTGCAAACTGAAAAAGTCGAGCCAGAGTGAAAAACGAGTTTTTAGATATATTTCAATTTTTTTTAAATGTTGCCGGAAGAATCACAGGTGGATAACGCGAGGTTTTGTTCAACACCAGTATTCAAACATATTTTGAACATGAAATCGAGGCTATGCTTTAGTTGAAAAAATACATTATGCTGAATGTAAAAAGCCTGGACTATAGGTTGATAATCCTGGTAGTAAGTACATGCTGCAGGAGTCGGAGGTCTAGACGTATGGTGTCCAAAATCATCGTCATTTAATATTTCCTAGAATCCCAATCACTTAATGGGCTGTTTATATCATCTGCAAACAAAACCTAATTATGTTTTAGAGAAGGTGGGATCTAGTTGGTTCCTGATCTTTTTGACGAATCGGTAAAAAGACTGCTGATATACATAAAACTCATTAAATCTGATCCAAACAATTTCGTTGTTGATCGACGATCCTAATTTCCTAAGCATTAATCAAATTATTATTACATTCTTTAAAAATCCTCCTATTTGAACTCTTTCACTATCAGTGACACATATCGGCAAAAGAGCAGTTCCAGTTTTGCGTCATGACACACCTGTGGGAATTAAAAAAAATTATTTAACGTGATCGGATTCAATTAAGCTTGAGCCTGCTAATGTTTTGGGTGACTATAAATTGAAATCCGATGTTGCATTTTTTAAATTAGTAATAGCATAAATATGAACAACTCGATAAAATCCTAAACTGACTGGTATGTGATTAAGAACGACTGATATTTTATTTGCACATTCTCATCAGAGAAGGTATTAGATAATTTGTAAAATTTTAAACTTGCAACCAAAAAGGCGAATTTTCAAATGAAAACATGATTCTTCGAAGCAAATTTTCTACAAATATAGTTAAATTTTTGACCTAACCAAATGAATTTTTAACATAACAGTACAATAATCTACCATCTTCCATGCAGGAATGATGCAATTTAGACTAAAATAGATACCAAAATTTTTAATTTTTTTTACGAAAATATTTAAATTGTTAACCTGCAAAGACGAATTTGTAACTAAACAGTTGATTTTTTAAAGAAATAATCAAATTTCTATATAAAAAGTGTAAATTTTCAATATGAACCAGCTTTAGGTTTGTATAAATTACATGACTTTTCCATCATCCATCAAAAATAGAATTCTCAATCTAGTATTAATATAGAAGAAAATATCTATAAACAATAATAATTTGTTTAAACAATTATTTTTTCTGAATTAAAATTAATATTAACACACTTCGAGTAAAAAGCGGACAAGAAGTTAAAATGTCAGAAAAACAATTTCTAGCATTATTCAAAGAGAATGAGAAATAAGAAACTCTTTGCGCAATTTTGCTGTCTGTCTTTCTATATAAAATATGCTTGTCGCGGAAATTATGTCACGCAGATAATTAAGCATTGAGTTTCATTTGAAGGATCAGCTATGGTGGCTTTCTCCAATCCAGTGGACCAGCGAGCTCCTGGGTTTGATTGCAAAAACCATTCGTGACCATTCGATCGACCAAATAGTGATAGTACCAATAGTAAAAACTTCTCAAAAGAAGTATTGTAGCGTTCCGCGTCAGGTGAAGAAGTCGAATTTGGAATACTAAGAATGTTCCTCAAATCCAGGCGGCTTCTTAACAAAAGTCTTCTTGAGGGGTGATGAACTCATCAAAGCGCTAGTTGGTAGTCCATTCGTCGTGCATCTCAGATTTTTTTCATGTCCTTTATAGTTCCAGGTCTCTAAGATGTCCCTCAAAGTATCTCGTAGTCGGGGACCATTTATTGGTTACATAACAAAATCAAACGAAAGAAGGCGCAATCAATCCTTCAATATACTATTTTCCTATGATTACAGTCGCTAGTCATGCTTTATTGTTTAGTTCCCGAGGCTACCTTACATAAACCCTCAAAATATAATAAAAAAAAACTGTAAAATGAAATAAATTGAAACCTTGTGAGTTGCGAAAATTTTTTAACTTTAAGTGGTATTTAGAAGCAGTGTAAATCTGGCCTCTGCTGCAATTTCAGGAGATGGGAAAAGGTACAGGGATTCTATTCTTTGGTTTCATCCTAAGAGCAAAGACAGTGATATAAGCTTAACTTTTTCGGAAGGATCTTTGAATCGAACGGTGCTTTTTCTTACCACACCGAAATTTCTGTTGAAAGAAGAAGGTGACTGTTCAATTTGTTCATTGAGGCCAGAGGGATTCTCTGCCGAGAATTCCGTGGTCACCTGCGGAGTGCCTAGGTTTACTTTCTGATCCTATTAGCTTAAACAAATGGAATACGGTTGCGTACTCATAGTCCCTTGTGATCTTAACTCAGCGTGGTCCGACTACTTACAATTGTTGGCTGCACTCAAATAGTTATTGATAACGGGAGGGGGCTGTCTCAACTACTTCGGTGGTTTTGGAACCTCAATGCTTAAATATCCATTTTGGGGCCCATTTCAATATTGAAGATTCCTTAATGTCCAGGGACGTCTTCTCAAATCCCTTCCAGGTTTCAGTTCGTCCTTCGCTTTTTCGAATTCCGAGCAATTTTTCATCGGCTTTTTTTTGGCTTATTTCCTTTGAACCGGTTTTTATTCTGAGTATTTTGATGATATCTTTGTTGGACCTTTAGCAGCTTATACAAAGGTGTCTTGCAAGGGAGGCAACCATGGATTCGGGAACATAATTCCAGGAAGGTGCTCTTGATGATTGATTCATCACCTTTCGTAATGAATGAAAGTCCTTATTTGGGTAGCACGATGTGGGATTTTCGGAATACAGTCGCATTGGCTGCGACAGATTCGCTTTCTGGACCTGGTATTTTTTTTGGCCTCTCTCGCTTTCTAGGGACTATTCCACACGCTTGAAGGCTGGTTTTCTAATTACTGCTGGTTTCTTTTTCCCTGGTGCTGTGGACTTCTTCTCCTAGGATAAAACCCGAGCAGCATTACTGGAGGTTTCTCATGTGCACGTCGAAGCCCCCGTTCGGATTAAGACTAGTATCCACTCAAGTTCCTTCGAGAATAAGTCCTTCTACTAGAGAGTTTAGTTGGCTGTGAGGGTATGCGAGGGGTCAATAATCCACTTCCCTATTCAGCTTTCTCTGCTTGCATTGGAATTCATATTGGTTATTTCAAGACCGTACAAGTAGGGTCGGAAGTGCTCCAGGGCTAAGGCTATGACCAAGCATTTCTGCTGATCCTTGAGGTAACTTTCTTGGCAGATGTCTATAGTCTTGGAAAAGTAAGCTTCTATGTCAGCTTATAGGTCTTTCTAAAGTTGGGATATCGCAGAACAGGCTCGCAAAAAGGAAAGCCACAAAGGTTGTGAAAACTCTCATCCCGTTCCGGGGTCCATTTACATTAACAACCTTCTTAAAGAATTCGGTTAGGGGCTTCGCGGTTTTTGGCATAGCCCTCGATAAATCTTTGATAATAGCCCGACAGCCTAAAGAACTGACGGATCCTGTGCAAAGAAAATTTTGTTTTGCCTCTGCTGGGCCGTCTTTGGGTTCAATAGTTCGTGGCTAGTAACATGGCCGAGATACCCTACCTCCCTTTATAGAAACTTGCATTTGTCAGGTTGAATTTTCAGGTAGGCTATTTAGGCATTCTAGCTTTCACGTCGTGTTCTTCTATGACCTTTAAATGGAGCACAATGTCGTCTGGCTACACAAAGATTTTAGTTCCCTGCATTTCTTTTTATAGCATGTCCATCAGCTGCTGGAATGTAAGACGGTTGTTCCTGATTCCTTCAGGCATGCGTAGGAATTCAAAGTGTCCTCGAGTCGTTGCGAACGCAGCTTTTAACCCGTCATTCGGGGTGCGTGCAGGAACTCACTATTTTCTCCTGAATGAATATCCTGGGCGTGTATCCTGCCCTTATTTCTGGGTTAAGGACGTCTATAGCGGTTGGCAGCCTTCTCCTAGCCCTAGTCTTCAAGCTCCGGTCGAAGAGTCTCATTTAAGCGTTGTCCAGGCTGAAAGGAAATGCCGCCGCGAATATTGTCTTTCAATTATTCCATCAGGATATATTAAGGAACCATTTTTTACGATGAGGAATTCTACTAGAGTGTTGAATAGTGTGATACTTAAAGTCCTTATTTTTATTAAATTTACATTTGATCCTGGATCTGCGAGGAAGCTTGAGTTTGCATGGTTAAATTCTAGTGGTGCTAAGACCACCACAGGGGACCTGCAGGTACCTGGTTCATAGGTCGAATCGTTGGCCGAACAACGCTTATAGAGACTGGCTTATTTTCCAGGTATCCCTTCATTTTCAGGATTTTGATCACAATCCTCGCGGTGAGTGATCAATAATTAAGAAGAACGTTAACTGCGACTCCCTGGTACCGAATTACAGAATCGGAGACTTCATTAACACGACAACACGTTTTATAAAGAATAATTGCAATAATTTACTACACCATACACTTAAAATAATTTGTACAATTCTTAACACACATTAACATCAACCTGAATAGCGAATTATTCTTATGATAAGCTATGGTGGGAATCTTAATGTTTGATCAGTTAATACTAAAATTATTGTCGCATATGAAATTTCTTATTATTAAAGGTATTTATTCAATTAAGTTGTTTGTGCGTTATATTTTTGAGGATAATTATTTATTTTCAAATTTGGTTGTAAAGTTTCAAGTTAGATAAAACATTAAACTGAAAAGGATAAACTTCCAACTAAAGATAAATATATAAACTCATTTTACTGAACTAATTGTGTCATTTAAAATTTTTTTTCACAAAACAAAAATTAAAACTTTCAACAAAACACATTAATTATAATACTAATACATTAGTAATTCCTAACTGAAATATTATTTTTTTATTTAATATATTTAATTTTAATAAAAAGAATGTTTAAAAAAATATACTAAAATTTCAACCAAAAGTAGGAATTTAACCCGAAAATATGATTTTAAGCAGATCAGTTAATAACAACAGAATCATAAAATTTAAAAAAATTCTAATATTGTAGTTTCGCAATGAACATAGTTGAATTTTTAATGAACAATACTAATTCTCGACAAAAAATGGAATAGCCAATGAAGATTTTTAAGAATGTGAATTTCATACATGCTAATATATATGTTCAACGAAAAAGATTATTTTCAAATAAAATTAGAATTATAATTATTTAATATATATTTATTATAGACGATTTAGACCATTTTTTTAGAAGGCCCAGTTTTGTAATCTTAATCTGCATCTAGTCAGTCATCAATTCGATGCGGCATAAGAAGTGCACACTATAGGTGCTATTCCTAAATATTCATGATGTTCTGGGTCGAACTGATCGACTGACTTTTTTTCTGGACTTATTTAGCGAATCTAATAGCCTCATTTCAAACGATTCGGTGAGTACGTCATTCTTTCCTAATGGAATGTCCTTGGCTTCTTCTATATCAATTTTGCTAACTTGGTTGGTGAATCTGTTTATTTTTGCTCGATCCTCAACATCAGGGTGAAATTTAGCTCGATATAATACACGAAAAACCGTAAACCTATTTTCTTTTTTTTCCACTAATGCAAAGACGTCACCATTGACCCCTGATAACACAAATTTTACTCCGTCCGGCATAGCGTATTTATCTGTCAGATTTTTTAAATAAATTCCTGAATTGGGAAGAAACGTGTATACTTCAATTGAAAGTTCTCGGTTCGAACCTCCAATTGGAAAAAATCGATATGACTTAAGTTCTTCAATTTTCACTCCAGATAATGTAGAATAGGGGAGCAGGCCGATAATCTCGTAAGCAAGCTTAATAGGAACTTTCGCAGTTTTCCTTTTAAAATGTGTGGTCATTGGATTATTCGTTCCCAATGGAGTGTCCTCTGCTTCCTGTGTCCCTATTTGGCTAACCTTGTGGTTGAATACGTTTATTTTTGCTCGTAGTCCTCTTGGACGTGGTTCCATATATAATGCACGTAAAAACGTATTTTTACTCGATTTTCCTACCATTGCCAAGGCGTCACCATTGACTTCTGATATTAAAAAGTATACCCCAGTTATCTCGTCTTCAATATATTGTGTTTTATGTTTTAAATAAATTCCGCTGCCTGGAAGAAACTTGTATAATTGAATTACAAGTTCCCGGGTCTCATTCTTTTTAGGGTAAAATCGTTCATATCGAAGTTCTTCAATTGTCATTTGAAATAGTATAGAATAGGGAAGTTCTTTAGAAAAAGAGTTGGGCCTGATAGGCAGAGTGTGCTCGGCTTGAGCAGGCGACGTGCCAGGAGTAGAAAACGTAGGATGAGCAGAATATAGGCCAGGAGCTAAAGGCATATTAGGAGCATGATACATGACAGGCGGAGGCTGCGTGCTATGAGCAGGAT
Source organism: Druon quercuslanigerum (assembly GCA_010014905.2). Classification (NCBI taxonomy): domain Eukaryota; kingdom Metazoa; phylum Arthropoda; class Insecta; order Hymenoptera; family Cynipidae; genus Druon; species Druon quercuslanigerum. The sequence continues at coordinate 19,616 of JAAAKG020155471.1, read as the reverse complement.
ACATGGCAGGATCATTGTCCATGCCAGGAGCAGAATCCATCACAGAATAATACTCCGTGTCTGGAAAAAAACAGAAGATTACGTACTTTTAAAGTATTTCAGGATACCGTAAACACATACAAAAATGTTTGTAAATCTAACGCTAATTCTTGTGTATCATTTCCCTGTAACAAATATTGCTCTTCGTAGTGTGAATGGTACCATTACCTAAGCTATCCTTTTCTTTGGATTTAAGTTCCGAAACATCACCCGTAGTAAAGTTTTTTGGTAGTTAAATATAACTTCTCCGTAAATATATAAAAGATACAGAAAATCGAATACCTTCGGCATATAGATTTTACATTCTATGGTCTAAGCACATTTTTAAAAAGATCCATTTATGCTGATTTTAAATCCGATCTGCGCGGAAGAATATCTGGGCAGATGGGCGTACCAGAAACTGTAGAACTAGAACGCGTGTGTCTGCGTGAATTGGACTTCTATCTGTTTGAAAACAGAGACATGGCAGTCCAATTTATCGGCGCCCACCTGATTCGTCAAGCGAACGCATGACGTACGACTGTAGTGATAACATATGTTCTACAAATGTGGGAACAGAGCAATCCAACACAAAGAGTATTCTAACAGCTCAGTGTGTTGGACCACTCCGCTCCCGCTTGCAGAGAATCAATGTTATTTCGGCAACTGGCACGTCGCGCTTTGCTAGCCGAATTACGCAGGACCCTGAAGAATTGAACTACCACAGCTCCACCCTCAAACCGATAGGGGTCCAGCTCACGCGGACAAGATTGGCTCCACCCTATCTGGTGCCTCAACTGCCAGCAATTTTATCTAGACCCAAACATATTTACTAGTTCAAGCGAATATAAATTTTTTATGAAAATTATTTGTTTATTAGTAGGCGTTTCTAATAGGTTAGTCATTAAAGAAATTAGCATCCAATTATAACAATAATGATAAGAAGAAAGAAATTGTAACCAAATTTTTGACTTTTCAAGTAAGAAGACAAATCACTAGAAAATGACTTTATGACTTTTCAAATAAAAAAAGATCAATATCCAACATAAAAGATTATTTAAAAAGAAAAATAATTGATACAAAATAGTTAAATTTCTATTCTAAGAGCTAAATTTAGAATTCAACTGACGTATAAAAAAGAAAAACATAAATTTTTAACAACTACACTTTTATAACAAAAAAAAATGAATTTGCAATAAAATATTTAAATATTTCACCCAAATATTTTAATTTTCAACAAATTCTAATATTATCTTGGACGTATATTCACACATGAGATTGAAACTAACAATTCCATTCCTATTTTCAATTTTCAAGTTATAAAGACTGATTTAGGTAATATCATTGCAGTTTGGTATCATAAAGATAGTTATTCTGGTAGATATTAAAATCTTTTCTCTAACCGTGCAATACGACATCAAATTTCCATGTTAAAAAATGTGATTGATACAGCTCTTAAATAATCACATGAATCATTTTACGAGGCAAACACTTAATTTATTAAAGAAATTCTTTATTTAAATTATTCTCCAATTGAATGTATACAAACAAATATTAAAAATATTAATACAAATATTAATATTAACAAATTCAAATAACTAAAAATTGTATCGCTAAACAAGCAAATGCAAATATTGTTAGAAATTTTATTTTTAAACCTTCAGTTTCTATACTTTTTCATTAAAAGATATCTTTTAAAATTAAAACAACTCCTAACGATTTTCATAACAGAACAAATTTTAAACTTGTGTCAAAACTTTAAAAGAATTTTAAACTATGGAGAGGTTCTTTATACAATTTATAACCTACAGATGTCGTATACAAATGTCAATGTTTAAATTTTTGAAAGTGTTATGTTGTTCAAAGTGGTAGATTACTTTCTGCGAGAGTAAAGGAACATCATGATAATTTTAGACGAAATTCAAGAAACCATAAAGTCATAGCTAAACACCAGGTCGAAACTAGACATCTAATTGATTGTGAAAATTTCACAGTTTTACGCCATGAAGCTAACGAATTTTTATGATAATGGACGTCCCTGGAATCTTTTTTGTGGGTTAATTCAAGAAATTTTGTTTTGCTCAAACTAATATGTATGTGTGTATTTTGAGGTCATTCATGTTACAATTCTATCCAATAATTATTCTTGAGTGTGAAGGACAGCATCAGTACGAAAAAGACCTAAATTATCGGAATGACAGAGAGCTAAAAATAGTTCCTAACCTTAAAATAGTGCATATGCATAAAGTTTTTATTTCGACCTATATATTTCTTCTGTTAGTATCTACAAAAAAAAGTGTCTGGGGACGTACGTTATAATATTTTATAGCATCTCCGAATTAAGTTTTTTTTTATATTTATTTTTATGGAGAAAAGCCGAGGAAGCTGAAGGCGATTTACCACACGACGCAGTATCACATGCCGTTAAAAAAGTGGGAATAATTTTTTTAATATAATTTGAGATCTAAATAATGATAGCCCAATGTATCATATCATCCTGGATTCTTTTGTTGAAAAAATTAGCTACAATTTGATTTATTAACTGAACCAAAGGAAAATAATCAAAAAATAATGAATACAATTGGAAATGAATTAGTTTAACTAAATTTTTATTATCAGATTCAACGTTTAATTTTAACTAATTTCTGTATTTTTCTTTAAATTTACAACTATTGATATCTTATAAATGCCAAACGTTAATCTTCTGAGTTTTATTATATAAAATTGATGATATGGCATTGCTTGGTGCTTCTTTCTTGATGAACCTCTTTTTCTTTTTCTCGTTTGCATAATAGAGCAAAGCGTAGTTTTTTTGCTTCCTAACAAAGATTTCTTTTAAATTAAGTTTAAAATTTTTTTAATAATCTATGTGATTCTAAGTAAACACATACAAAAATTATTCAAATAATTAATCTAAAATGAAGATAACCTCACTTTTAATATAAAACATATATCTTTTTATTCTTGCCCAATTTTTGATTTAACAAATTTTTATTCATATCAATTTTTTCCATACTGTTAATTTTTTTCACAGTGTTAATTATGAAACAATCAGATACATGAACTTTTAACTCACAGTGTGGCGTTGGTTGACGTTGAGCATTCTGATAAGTATATGCTGCAGGAGTTGAAGGTATAGACATATGGTGTCCTAAATCACCGCCATATGAATATGGCCCAGAATTATAATCTCGGAATAGTGTTCTTATATTATCTGCAGTGTAACCCGCATTATTTTTAGGAGAAGATTGGATCTGGTCGTTTGCTGGCAAGGTTGGTAATTCTGTAATGATGATTTTTTTTTATTCTTCTGGTAAAAAAAAAATTATCGCTACATTCAGGAAGGAAATCGTTTAATTCTATGGTCCTTCGAGCTCGATTAAATAAGCTAATAAAAAATTGATAGACACCATGAGGTCAACTCGAGATAAGCAGCAGGCGATAGCGGGACTTTTCATACGCTTCTACAGTCCTCATACTCGTGAGGACTGGGAAACGTCCTTAAAAGTTCAAGAAAATTGTCCTACGTTAAGGGAGTTATCAACATTTCTTAAAAGTCGAGTTTGAGCTTTATAAGCTACTCGTCCAAACCACTGCTCATCCGCTTTGTTGTCTGCAAAAAACTCGACCGACCATTCATTACAAAAATCGTAGAAATACAATTTATCGGTTACTAATTCGTGTCCTTCAAATAAACGGAGGTCTGTATGTTCACAGAAGCAGTATACTAGGCATCATTTAAATTCAAATATTGGCCACACTTAAGAGAATAGGTGTTGACCTCTTTGGCCATGTAATCCGTAAGGGCCTAAAACAGGGTGCTTGAAACAGTCCCACTGCACTAAACCCATGCTTTAGTTGGATTGTGTTGAGTCGCTCTGTAAAGCGTCAAGAGGACGATGAAATCGATCCTGCGAGTGTCATTTTTGCTGTAGAAAAGTACTTTCTGCACAATCAATTGCGACTTTTCGGGGAGTTAGAGGAAATTACAAAAGGTAGGAGAGTAGGAAAAGAAAAATCGTGAATTCTTATTCAAAAATAATCACTACAGGAACCTTATGGATTTCTGGACTGGATTGAAACTCTAGCTGACTGAAGATATTTGGTCTAAATGGAATACCTTCCATCAAAAGCTCGATCCAATAGAAAAATCAGAATGCCACGTTGGCTTGTAACCTCTGACTGTGCCGCTTAAAGTTAATTACATGAATTCTCTCTTGACTAACAGCAAGCCTACTGAGTTGCAATCTATCTTGTCTCTACGAGCACAAATTGCACTCTTCAATCTAATCTAATCTTAGACAAGATAAAGGTTACCCTAATTAAAAGGGTAACTACACCTAAATTTTAACTTTGCGGAACCGAGCTCCTGACAAATCTTCTCGGTGCTGTCTCTGCAAACCTTGGATTCAGAGATGTTTCAAAATATTGCTGCTGTAACGCTCAGATCGTTATTAATTGGCTTTAAGGCCACCATCTCGCTGGCTAACTTTTGTGACAACCCGAGTTAGGGAAATACATTTCACTCTTAAGAATCAAGTTTGGCGAAACGTTCCTACAAAATTTAATCCTGCTAATTTGGCAACTAGAGGCTTCGGCACAAATGAGTTTGAGGATTCATCTCTCTGTGTTATGGGTCCAACTGGTGGACTGAACGACCAAGCAATCGGCCTCATATAATAGCACGACCTATGAAGGTTGTGGATCAACAGACACAAGAAATACTGAGAACTTCAAAGATGAACGTCTAGGTGAACCCGGCCACCTTGTCTTACATTCAGAAACTTCCTGTTTGATATTTCTCCTTACAAAATCTGATTCGAACTCATCCTACATCCTACAGTTTGAAGATTGTGTGCCGTTCACTGCACACCAGTAAAACCCAATCTTACGACGGAGGGGTTAACAAAGAGTCTCAAATTTTGGCTCAAGTCTGTTCAGTTTCGTCATTTTTAGGCAGAATGCATGGCTCTGCAGAACGAAAGGAAGATTTTAAGGAAGTGTAAGCTTTTTAGGTTACATCTTTTCCTGAATGGTAGCGGAATCCTGCGAGTAGAAGGTCCTCTTCAAAATTCTCTACTAAGCTTTGACGAAAAACATTCTATTATACTGCCGAAACGGAATCAACTCTCATACTTAATCGTACTACAAGTGCACACCCTCACTTTCCATGGAGGACAACATTTCACTTTGAAGCAGCTTTTGAGTAGATTTTGGATTATCGAAACAGAATCCTGATTAACCAGGTCAGTTGCAGCTGCGAAGAATGTTAGCGTTTTAGGGCGCGAACGCCTCAAAAGTTTTTTTAGTTGAATTCAGATGCTTCATCTCTTGCCGAGGTGTCTGTTCAAAGCTATATAGGAACATACTGACCAGATTCAAAGGAGCTGATCGAGAGCTACGATCTCTTCTTTGAGGCTCTACTAGGAGAATCACGAAAGCGGCCGAAAACCTAGACAATCAAGAGACATCTTGTTCTTTTATTCCGCCTTTGGCGTTATTTAAAAAGCCGGTGTTAATCGGTAAAACGCCATTTGTGATGATCGATAAGTGCAGAATTTTATCGAACCTTTGAGAAAATTGTAACCAGAACGAAATGAAACTATTTCGATAAATGCTATTTCGCCAGGTGATTTTTTGACTAGTGGTTCTATGACAGTTGTCCCAGATCCCTCAGTAACTGATATCGATGATCAGGCTTTGGCAAGTTGCGCTTTGCTTTCCAAAATGCAAGAGAACTTTTGGAAGAGATAGTCTCCCGAATACATCCATCATCTTCAAAATCGCTCCAAAATTTCGTGGAGACTAATAATGTCAAAGCGGTAGACATCATTTTAAAGCAACAAAAGGTGCCACCTTTGTGTGCCAATCTTTGTGTTTAATTTTAGTTACAAAATTTATTCGGAAATCTTAGAAGCCTTAACATCAAATGCATGATAAGTCCTTCATATGCCTGTCTTTATTAATGAAACTCTTTTTCTCGTTTGAAAGATACAACAAAAAGTAGTTTTGTTTCCTACCTAAAAATATTTCTTTTAAATTTACTACTGTTTTCCAATTCTTTTGATAATCTGATGGATTCCAATAAAATACAGAAAGAAATGTATTCAACTAATTAATCTCAAATGAAGATAATTCAAAGCTACATATGATTCTCACGTCAATTCTTAACCTCAATTTTAATAGAAAACATATATCTAATTATGCCACTTTTAACATCTTGCTCATTGTATTGATTATTAATCAATAAAATCCATGAATTTTTAACTCACCGTGTGTGTTTGGGTCAAGTTGATGATCCTCGTTATAATATGCTGCAGGAGACGGATGCATATTGTACGTATGGTGCCCAAAATCGCCGCCATATGAATATTTCCCAGAATCCCAGTCACTTAATAGAGTTGTTATATCATCTGCAGTCAAAACCTTATTATTTTTCGGAGAGGGGGTAAGCTGGTCGTTGCCTCGCCTTTTTGATGATTCTGTAAAAATATTGCTGATGTATACAAAACTCGTCATAACTAATCCAAAAGATTTGGATGTTCATCGTCAATATACATTGATTGCCAAGTATTAATTAAATTATTATAACATTCTTTGAGAATACTCCCGTTAATTTGTCCATTAGCGTTTTACCGCATACACGGTGTAGGAATTGCCTCCAAACCGCCCTAATTTTCCTCTAATCCTTTTATTGGTATGTTCAGGTTTCACTACCGTACAGGACAATGGGTGTGAATATAGAATTATACACTTATTTCAAAGGATTATTAAAAATTGTTCTTGTGAATCAAAAAATACGTTTCGCCTAATTTTCTAAAAAAAACACAACATACTTTTTCACTCAATTATTCTGCTTATTGTAGGGCAGAACTTGCCTGATTTTAAACGCATTCGATCTGAGGAATAAATTGCATTTAAAGATAACTAAGGGGAAAGCCTAAAATAAAGATAATATTAATATTGAGTCAATGTAATTAGAATCACAATAAATTTCGAAGGAAGTAAAAGATGAGAATGGTCTTTGATATACTCTTTTATAGATTGTTCATAGACTACGTGATCACTTTGGGGGCAGGGCCTTCACAAAAGCTACGGTTAGGGAAATTCTTTCTAACAATGAAAATGTTCAGACTTCTTGCTTTTTGTTACAAATTCGACTTTTTTGGTCAAAAACTCAACGTTTGGGTTGAGACTTCTTAATTTTTAATGAAATTTTGTCTTTGATGGTAGTAATTTAATTTTTTTTAAATTCACCATTTCTAGTTGAAAGTTCAACTTTTTGGTCTGGAATTCTTGAATTTTGTTTAAAGTTCGTCTTTTTTAGTAGAAAATAATTTTTTTTTTTTAAATTAAACTTTTTTCTTAAAAATTTTTACAAGTAGGTGTTACACATGAACTACTTCTATGAAAATAAATACATTTTTTTTAATTCAACCTTTTTTTTGAATTTTAAACCCTTAATTAAAAATTTTCCAGAAAACAGTTGATGTTCCAAATAAATAATCAAATTTTTATCTCAAAAGGTACAATCTTTAAGAGGAAGCAGCTACAGATTTTTAAAAATTATTTAACTTTTTTTCGGTGGGCGAAATGAGAAAACGCTATTCAAAATAACCTGAAAATCACAATTCTTCATTGATTTTTGATTTTTTTGGGAAAAATTAAGCTCTATATTCTTAAGAAATCTGTCCAGGCCGATTTCACGATTTGTATTTTTAAATTTTTTACAGAGCTGCAAATAGCGACATAATGTTGATTTATAATGTTTTTTTAAATGCTCTGCAAACATTTATTCTGAGTTGCATCATGCCTCAACTTTGGCGCAAAATGGTCAGTGGATGGAAAAAATGGTTGATACGTTAAGTCATTTGTTACAAATAAATATTTGCAACAAATAACCAGCATAATAATGTTTTCTTGAAATATATTTATGCATCGAAATTGCTCCTTTAGAGCTATGAGGTAAGATGTGATTATGAAAATGTGGCGTCCGGTATAATTTGTTAAATTTATAACAAATATTATAAACAAATATATGATTTGAACAGTTTTTGGCAAAAACGAACCAAATTTTCTTCCGATTGTCTTCGACTCTTATTCTCAGTGATGCTCATTGATATTTTTCGACTCAAAAAATCATTCAGGATTTTTATAAACGAATCATTTGAACAAATTTTTATGATAGAAATTTCATGATTCTAGTACTCATTTCAAGAACGATTTATTCTGCAATCAAGAGCTCGAATTTAACAAATTATATCAAATGAAAAAAATAAATTGGAAAAAAATTCTGTATCTTTCTGCCTGCATAATCCATCATACTGGCTATTTGTTACAAATTTTGTTTCTTCCATCGACCTTTTTGCATCCAACCTGAGGCCTAATGCCACTGAGAAACATTATCACAGAGAATTAAAATCTTTTTAAAATCAACATTTTTTTGCTTTTTGTAGCACTATAAAAGATTTAAACAAACAAAAATTCAAAAATTGGCCTAGACAGATTTGTTGACAATTTAATGCTCAATTTAAAAAAAAAGTAAAAATCGTCACGCCTAGATTAACTGAACCATTAAGAAAACGTTTTTAGAAATAGGAGACTATTAATTTATACGCTCATTTTTTTGTAACAATAATTTAAATAATTTAATTTAAAGAATTTACAATAATTTAGAAAGTTATTAAAATTAATTCAGTTGCTTTAGACAATAAACGCCAATTTGAAACTAATATTTATTTAATTATATTTTAAAACATAATCATCTAACCTCTGAAAGCACTACAAAATAAGCAATATCTTTTTTTTAACTTTGCGAGGACTTTCAAATTAGCAACATGACTAATTTTTATAGTGTCAAAATTTCCTTCTGTATATGGCAAGACAAATTGTATTTAATTAATGTAAATTATGCAATTTTGTACTGACTAAATACTGAAATATAAATTACATGGATAATAAAGTATTTATGAGTATAGCAGTATCTATTTTATAACTCTGGAATTTAAATAAAACCACTTTCATTGCTCAATGTCGCTTACAAGAAGTATGTCGGCAATAACCCTGGTTACATATTTATATAGCTTTAAAAACAAATGAGTAAACAAGCTATTTTGATAAAAATTCTGTTCTGCCTAAACATGCAACTGCTTTGAAACTAATCTATTTTGAAATAAAATTTATCATTTCAATTCAAAATTTATGCATAAATAGGTTAAAAGTTAAAAATCAAGCATTCTTATTCTTCTTTGAAAATACTTTAAAGTTTCGTGTTTAACATTTTTTGCGAATAATTTTTAGGGTTAAAAGAGATTTTTATTTTAAATTGTATTTAGATACCTGAAAACTCTTCTAGAAAACTCAAATTCATGGATAAACGATCAAAAAGTTTTCAAAACTAGAATGATAAATGGAGCATCTGAACAATTGAAAAATATTTGTTCTTAACTGAAATATGCAAAACTTCTGAAAAAAGATTCAAAATTTTTTAATTCGTAGATCTTCTTAAAAATTATAAATTACATTTGAAGGACAGTGACGAGGAAATTCATATTCCCACGCATTGAGGAACTGACGAAAATTTCAGATTTATTAATAGAAAATACATTTTAGTAAATAAAATTATTTAAATCCAAAAATTGTCAACAAAATTTGTAAAATTTTAAGCACGTAAAATGAATTTTCAAGTAAAAAGATAATTCTTAATAGAAATGAAACAACAATAGTTTTTTTTTTCATTTCGTACAAAAAAAATGGCCAATTTAAAAAAAATTAATTTCCTTGTTACAACAGTGAGCTAAGACCTTTAAATTTCTCCTTTGTGATATTTCGCATCCCCACTCCCACTACGCTTCAGAACACTCATTTCCTCTCTTTAGAAAAAATTACGACTAACGGACGCACTGCCGACCGAAGCTATAAGGGTGACTTAACATGCAATGTTGCACGCCGGGTGTCCAAATATCACTATTGATTCATAGTTCTTCAACAAATAAGTAAATATAATTGTCTATAAGGATAAGAAAAGTAAAAAATTTGAAGTCAAATTGTAGATAAATGTCAAAATAAAAATTTTCTCTAGCGGAACAAGCGACGGCGACGGTCACCCTGGACCCAGTTATACCGGCGAGTCTACAGTAAACCTGCTTAGAATAAGCTACCCTAAATGACAGTGGCCAGATTTGTGTCGGCGCAGAAGCTGCAGGAACGCTACGTGTGCGACAGAGAGCCACCGCCGGAAACGCTTTTACGCCGTCGCGAAACTGATGCACTCTTGTATTGATGCTAAATTATTCTAAACAGGCTTACTGCGGGCTCGCCGGTGTTACTCGGAACTATGTGGTGATTGAAAACACTTCACCGTGACGCTGTTGCGTAACCCTTTCGTTCACAAGTTCCACTAGAGTATATCTGCACATCTATGGATGCACCATATGTTCGCGTTCAGATATGGGGCACTCCTATAATATTATTATATTTACCAATAGAGCTGAGGATTATCGCCGAAAATAAGGCCAGGATATAGACAACACTCATCTTTTCGAATTTAAGGAAACCGTTCAATGCAATGAGTAACAATTTGATTAACAATGTTTGTAATGAATATTTCAAAGCTTTATCAGATTTTGAATTGTGCACTGTAGTTATTTCCGCTTAGGTTTGAAACGTCAAGATTGCCTTCATGTGGCGTTAAGATTCCATAAGAGTCATGTTTTAACAATCCTTTAAGTTTTAGAGACGCTGTGTTTAGATATAAATTTTTATATAGTGTCTACTATAATTTATGAATCATCACTGTTGTGTGCTTTAAAAAATATGCTTTTCACCTTGTCCAAAAAATAGGCCAGCCAAAAATCTTGAAATTATTTTTATCGCTGTTCTAGACTTGTGTAGAGAATTGCAAAGATTAAAAATTTATTGTATTTTTTTACGTTCGCATGAAAATCAGAAGGTACTAGTTTAATCTGAAAATTTACGATAGCGGATTTCTTTAAATCTTCAGGTTTCCAGACCCCCTGAATCCGAAAAAACCGCTCTTTCGTTGTTGCGTTCGCCGTCCGCATAGCGGATAATATTCAAAAGGTTGATCGAATTAGATTGTTCTTTGGCATACGCTTTTAGGGACAAAAGTTTTATCGATAAAAAATAACATTCAAATTAAATTTTTTTGTTGTAAAACGGCCCAAATCATGTAGAAATATCAGTAGACATAATTGGTTGGTTATAAAGAATCTACAAATGCAGGCAGAAACATTCGTAAAAATAATCAAAAGAAGAATTGGAATCAACTCACGAAAAGAGATGAATTTTCTTGAAGAAAGTGTAGTATTTTAACCACAAGATATGAATTTTCAACACTAAAGTTAACTTTCAGCCAAGTAGTTTCTCTTTCTGGTAGTTTATCTTCTACCACAAAAGACGAAGGCGTAACTGAAATTATGAATCTTTAGTCGGGCGAGTGCCTTTTGAACAGTAAAATTTAACTTTTCACCAAGTAGCTCTATTTTCAACGAACAATGCAAATGGTTCTTAGAAAAGTCGACCCGAAAAATAAAGACCTGAGTCTATTGATGATTTCAGACATTTCACGAAATATACTAATTATTTCATTTTATATGAGATTTTGAATTATTAAAAATTATAAAAAATTTATTTAAAAAAATTTCCAGAAATTTTTGGTAATTCACTTTAATTTTTGAAGTTGTTGATGGAAACATGCCATAAACAGCCCCAAATCCAACTTAAACGTGCCTTAACATTTTCGGTAATTTTTGATTATTTTCATCTAACAAATTCATTTTTAAGAAATTCCACAAATGTTTAGAAATCTATGAAAACTGTTAGTAATTGACGGTAACCCTGCTGGTAATTTATGGCAGCATAAGATAAATTACCAACATTTTTTATAGTGAGTGGTCTGACAATCATTAAATGCTTGCTTATATATGTATAATTCTCATTATTTGCCTTTGATATCACTTTACAGTCCCTAGGGAGTAAAATTTGTAAGGTTAGCCCCGCTAAATAGGCTTCGGAAACTGCAGACCAAGAACTTCGAATCGGTTTTTATACTGAGTTTCAAGATGACGCCTTGATTGAACATTGAGCAGCTATCTATGTTGTTTCTATCTCGGCTACGTTATTAATTTGGCGACGCTGACTACACTGTCACATGTTTAAGGGGTTATTTGGGTTGAACCAGAAATCTCTATCAACCTTTGGCTTCTCACTCCCAAGTTAATTTCATATACTTATATACTTATACAAAGGTTTCTTGCAAGGAAAGGAATCATGCATTCGCTTTCTTAATTCCAGAAAAGCGCTCTTGGCGATTGAGTCATCGCCTTTCATCATGACTGAACGTCCTAATTCGGGTAGACGCTGTGAGATTTTCGGAATACAGGCGTGTACAAAAATTCCGTATCGTCGTCATCCAAAGATGGCACAGTTGAATATTCTCTTCTGACAACCGGCATTGTCCACGTCAGATTCGATTTATAGGTCTTTTTAAAGTTGCGATATCGCAGAATAGGCTCGTAGAAAAGAAAGGAACAAAGTTTGTGGAAACTTTGTTCCTGTTCCAGGGCCCATTTACATTAAGCAACCTTCTTAGAGAATGCGCTTTAGGCTTAGCCTTTTTTTAGCATAGTCCTAGATAAATCTTTGATAGTTGCCTGACAGACCAAATAATTTACGGTTGCTGTGCGTTACTTTAGGAAAAGGAGAATTTGTATTGCCTCTATCTGGGCCCTATTTGGCTTCGATCCTTCGTGGCTAATAACGTGGGCGATTCACGCTACCTCCCTTTGTAGAAACTCTTATTCGTGAAGTTAAATTTTTTAGGTAGGTTGCCAGATTCGGTGCAGCAGCATTCTAGCTTTCAGGTCCTGTTCTTTTGTGATCTTGGAATGGAGCATGATGTCCTCTAGCTATACAAAGATTTTAGTACCATGAATCCCGTTTAATAGCGTGTCCATCAGCTGTTGTAATGTAGCAGGGTCGTCCTTAATTTCCTCAGGCATTTAAAGTGTCCTAAAAGCGTTGATAACGCCACTTTTAAGCTGTCACTGGGGTGGGTTTGTGATTCGTAGATACCGCTATTTAGATTAAAAAATGAAAAATACTGGGCCTGATTTAGTTGAGAGAGGATACTCGTCATGTTCTGTTTATGCGTCCGCAACGACCTTCTTGTCAAGGACCCGAAACTCAATTACTACTCTCCATTTTCTCTTGCTGCTTCCTTCGAGTTCTTTAGGGACAATCCAGAGGGAAGAGTTGTATGGGGACTGGGAATGCCCTACGGTTTCGCTAACATATTGTTTTTTTTTATTTTTACGGCCACTTGATTAGCAGCCACATGCCTCATTGGTTTATCGATGTTACTTCCTGGCTATGACTTTGACGTTAGTGGTAGAAACTCTATGTTAGACTACGGTCATATTCGATAGACTATCTCCATTTACGTGGAAAATGTCAGTAATGTCTTCTGCCCACCTATGTCCTTAATTTGTTAGCGTGGTCAATGCAGGAGCTCCCTATTTTCTCACAGGATTTATAATTCCATGCCTTCCTTTCGGTTGTACTTGGCGTTTTTTATCATTAACTGTATTCACTGAATTAAATTGATTCTGCGTTATATAACTGAGGTTAATTATTCACTTTAAAAGTTGGGTTGTTGTCCTGTTCCAATTAGGCTATTGAATTGGCAAGGAACATCAGCTCATGATACTAGTGACAACATTAGAAATGCGCCCCTGCATAATTTTATCTGCATCTCATTTCTGTTGTCGTTAAGTGATTTATTATTTCAGAAAAAAATCCGTCTTAACGATGCACAAGGGAAAAATGATTTTATATCGAAAATCCCAGAAAATATTAGCTTCTCGTCAAACAAAAAAAAATAACAATTATGACTTACCCTTAGTTGTTTGTATTCAAAACAAGCCCCACTTGGTCTTCGACCTGAGGCAGCAAGATTAATTCAACGAAAGTTGATTTAGCCCCTCAAGAGCTAGCTTTTAGACCTCTGAACAGCTACAGCTAATTTCAAAGAATTGCGACGTCACAACTGAATAGAGTGGGCTGAGCGAGACGCGTCGTATAGTCGTCGGGCCTATTTGCATCTTTACGTATTTGGGCGGAGAGACTGTCAAAGGAGAAGTTATCTGCACGAACGAGTCTTAAAAATAAAAATAAAAACTTAAAAATAAAAATAAAAACTTAAAAATCGTTACATTTTCATGAACTAGTAAAAAATGAATTTTTGGTACAACATACATGGTTTTAATTAAAAATTCACCTATTTGCTCGAAAATTAATTATTTTGTAAAAAATTTATCTTTTTGTCATAAAAATTCGCGAATTTGGTAGATAACCAGACCGATGGGTTAAGAATTTATATTTGTTTAAAAATTCGTATTTTTGGTTTTAAATTAAACTACTAAATAAAAAATGTAATTTGGTTGCAAATAAACTGTTTTGTTAAAATTATTATTTTTTATTTATATTTAAGCTATTCATGTAAAAATGTAACTATTTTGTTAGGAATACATTTTTGTGTGAAATATTACTTTTATTGTATCAAAAGTTAATTATTCTACTGTTAGTTGAAAAATTGACCCTTATAAGTTTATGATTAAACTTTTTGGTCGTAAATTAACTTTTTATATAAATTCATCTTTTTGATTATAATATACATCTTAGTTTTTTAAAAAATAATCATTTCGGTTGAGGATGCAAACACTTAATCAAGCATTCTATATAAAGTTAGGGCATTTCTCTACAAAAGATATTTTTCTCATTTTCCTATTCGACGAACATTTAAACAACTATAATCAATAGGTGGCTCAAATAATCTTTTTTTTTCAAAAATTCTTCTCTTAATTTGTTCCTTGTAGTGAAAAATACGTATTGAGATCCTAAAATATTATAACTAATTAAGAATTAATTGACATACAGCTTGATTACATGCACTCGAAAGAAAGATTTAAAAAATATTTTTTTTGCAGAGTTTCTAAAATTTCTGGGGTTTCAATGTTGTTTTATATACCTGTATGTCTGAAAAATCTTCATAATTTTTTTGGGATTTCAGTCAATAACTATTTTAGAAGTAATTCCTAATTAATTCGCCACCGTTTACAGAAATTTTTTTAAAGCGTTTGAAAACAGCAAAAGAAATTTTCAGGGTAACTGATCAACTTCCCAGTGACAGCAATGTACTAGAAAAAATATTAACAAGTCTCAGGATTCAAAGTTGGGAACTCAACCAATGTTTAAAATTATGTGTTTATTTTTACTTCTACTATACAAAAACTCACAATACCTAGCAGGCAAAATGAGATTTACAGCAATTTTTCAACATTTTGAATTTTGTCTTTAATAAGATAAATGTTTTCAACCATTGAAAAAAATCGAAAATTTAAAATACAATTAATCTACAGGAAAACATTTAAATGTAAAAATTTTACAGCAAAACAGTATGCTGGCTGAAAATTATACTAGCTCAGCCCTGAAAATCTGACTAATGGTAGAGGGGGCGTTCGATGGTAAAAGGAAAAGAAATCTCTGAATTCAAATAAAATGAGAGTAGTCAAGATTTAAATTCTTCATATTTTTACTCTGTGTATAGACCCAGATTAGGGACTACATCCCAACGATCTTCAATAAAAACTTTCTCAAAAAATGGCTACTGACCATGAGTTCAAAATTACCTCAATATAAAACGGCCACGTGTCGATACAGCTTAATTGGTGGAGAAGTCGAATTTAGAATTTTTCGAACGATCTAGAATATTGCCCGAATCCAGTCAACATCTCAGCAAAAGTCTTCTTGCATGGGTATTGCAAACGTTAGTCGTGGAGTACGATGCAGTTTAAGAGGCTTCCTCATAAAAACCCTTTAAATATATTCAGAAAATCTGTAAATCCAATAAATTGAATCTTTGTGAGTTGCAAAAATTTTGCAACGTCACACTGTGTTTACAAACAACGTTGATCTCGCGCCTGCTATCATTGCAGGAGCTGATTTAAGGAACAGGGTTTACGTTCTTTGGTTTTGATCTAATAGCAGGGACTCTGATATAAGCTCAGTATTGTCGGTTGGATCCTTGAATCGGTCAGTGCTTTTTCTTAAAACACCGGAATTTTCTTTGTGGCAGGAGAAGGTGGCTGTTCAGTTTGTTCAGTGGCCCTTGTAATCACAACTCAGCTTGGTGCGACATTTCATTGACATCGCAATTGTCTTCTCTACTTACAAATATTGGATGCACTCGAATAGTTATTGAGTTATTGATTGGAAGAAGGGGGGGGGGGGAGCTTTCTCGACTATTTCGGTGGTTATGGGACCACAAAGGTTTCATTAGCCAGTTTGTCAGCCATTTTATCATTGAGGATTCATTGGTGTCCAAGAACATGTTTTTAGGTCACTCTGAGTAGCTCTAATTGGTCCTTCTTTTTTAAAATTCACAAAAAATTTTCAATCTAAGTGCCGACCAAGAAGTTCGAATCGATTTTTATTCTAATTTTCTTGATGCCGGCTTCATTGGCCATTTTGCAGCTATCTTTGCTGCTTTTGTCTCGGCTGCGTTATTATTTTGGTGACTTTGACTACGCTGCGACACGTTCAATAGGTTTTTTGGGTTGAACCAGAAACTTATCTCAGTCTTTGGTTCTTTACTTCCAGAATAAATGCATATCTCATCAGTATTCGGGTTCTTAATTCCAGCGGAGCGCTATTGGGCATTCAGTGATCACCTTTTGTGATGATTGAAAATCCTAAGTCAGATAGCATGCTGTGGGATTTTCGGAATACAGGTCCTTTTGAGGACGCATTGGCTAAGTCAGGTGAATTTTCTTCGGTGTTCATTGCTTCCTAGGAAATGTTGCGGGGCGGTCGATTGACGGTAGAGGGGCGGCTTTCATCCTCCTCATCAACTTGAAGGCTGCTGTCCTGGACACTGCTGGTTTCGCTTTCCCTGGTGCTGGGGACTTTTTCTCCTGGGATGAGGAACGAGCAGCATTTCTCGATGTCGAAGACTATAGCAACAAAATCATGGACCTTCTAACTGGTGATACATACAAAAAACTTGAAAAGGACCACACAAAAACAATGTTCAGTAAAACAAAAAAATTTCTCAAAGAATCTCAATTTGACAGCCAAACAATATCTAACCTATTACCTAATGATCCCATCTCTCCAAGACTTTACAGGCTCCTAAAAATCGACAAAAATGACATTCCACTCAGACCGATCGTTGGCGCAATAAACTTACCAACTTACAACACATAAAGCTTCCTCGCCACAGAACTAAATCCTTTTAAAGAAACTCTATCACTCATATCCAAAACTCATCTGACTTCATCAAAAAGATAAAGTGCAATTATTAAATCTTTACAAACTTCCCTTCCGAGTTCATACCTTTGATATGACACTGTCTTAATAAAACTTACTTCTCTTCTAATAACATATTCTACGAACAAACCTCAGGAGCAGCAATGGGAACCCCAGTATCACCTGTAATAGCAAACATCTATATAGAACATCTAGAAACTAAAATCTTGAAGCAACCTGAATCTTGCTTCCACTACGTTAAAGAGACCATTGTCATTTGACCACATAGGCAAGTTGAACTAAATAAGTTTTTCGAATTGTATACAGAACGATTACACAAACAAATAAGTTGATAAAGCAAATAAAAGAAAAAAAAACAAGTAAACACAACTTATTAAAGAAAGTATATTAAAGAAAATATTTAAACAACCTGCGAAAATACGACAGCTATTAAACACCCCTAAATATCAGTGATCCTGAGGTATATAAAATCCCCCGTTCTTTTGGCAAAGTCTATACTGGAGAAAACGGGAGAGAAATCGAAATCTTAAATCACCCTAAAAACGTTAATAGCGACAATGGATACAACATCAATCCGTTTTGGCTTTCCGCCGTGAACTGTAATGTTTACAGAACATCGGCAAATTTCGTAGTTTTTTGTACGCGATTGGAACCCTCAATATATCTTTTCATAAATTTTCAACTTACTGATGCTGTATACAGAATTTAATGTGTGAATTGTAAAAATGATTATATTGATCTAGCTGGTAGATTATTCTCTACGAGAATAAACAGTTTTACCCAACGAACCTAACAAATTTAAAATACTAACAGCGGAAATGTTTTTCATTATGAAAAATGGTAATAATTGTTTAAATAACATTGCTGATCTATAAAATTATAGTCCAATATATAACAAAATTCTAAATTCTCTATTTTAACTTCATTCAATATTTTTCTAGGAATTTGCGACTATTGATATCTTATAAATGCCAACCGTCAATCTTCTAATTTTTGAAATTTATGAATTTTTGAAACTTTCAATTGAAGCAGTATATTATTGTAATTTTTAATTTCATAGTTAATGCGAAAAGTCAAATTTTCAAAAAGAAAATTTTTAATTTCAATCCAGAAAGGATTTCAGTAGAATTTCAAACACAAGGATATGAATTTTTAATTAAAAGAAAATTTTCTATGTAAGTATTTAAATTTTGTACATAAAAAGGTTAATTTAAAAAAAAGTAGTTGCGTTTCCATGTAGGAATGATGCAATTTATACTAAAATAGATTATTTTTTAAATTGAAATTACTTAACTTTTCGATACGGGACCGTCAAAAAATGTCTTAAAGCTGGAGGGGGTTTACTTAGTTGATAATTACTAGTGTTAATATAAAAGAAAATAGCTATAAATAATAATAGTTTGTTTAAACGATTATTTTTGATGAACTAAAATTAATATTAACACACTTCGAGTGAAAAGAGGCCAAAAGTTAAAATTTCAAAAAAAAAAACAATTTCTAGAATTATTCAAAGAGAATATTATTAACAGTAACAATTGAACACCAAGTGCAATATTTTTGAAAAGATAGCTTTTTAAGAAGTTTGAAAGTCTTTAGGCAAATAAAAAACTTTTTTTGAGATACCTGGAAGGATTTTTGATGAGTTTTTGCTTTGAATATTTGATTTTTAAAGAGATTGAAAAAGGTAGCAAAACATATGGAAATGCTGCTACAAAGAACGCAAATGTTTAGAAGATTTTAGGGAAATTTTTCTAAATCTGAAAGATTTCTTAAACTTTTTAAAATGCATAGTCTATACAAGTTATTTTGTTGAAAATTCGTCTGTTCTGGTTGAAATTTCAACTAGTGGGAAACTAATCCATTTTCATTAAAAATTTATGATTTCAATTGCAAATTCATCTCTTCAGTAAAAATAAATTTTCTAGGTGGAAAATTCATATTTTGATGTTAAAAAATTGAACTGCCTGGTACAAAAGACGACTCCTTTGTAAAAAATTTCATCTTTTTTAGGTAAAAAGCAAGTTGTAAGAACTAATTTCTTTTGGATTTTTTTATTTTTTTTATTTTATAGCAGGAGGGGAAACCTTGCATAGGCACCCAGACCAGCAATCATCTATCTAAGCAGTAAACTACTCAGATAGACGATTCTTGCTACGGGTAGTGTCAGATTTTTACTGACTAACGCCGCCCCCCGCCGCCCCCCCCCCCCCCCCCCCCCCCCCCCCCGCCCCCTCCCCCCCCCCGCCCGC
>JAAAKG020155450.1:0-30446 GCA_010014905.2 Druon quercuslanigerum | reverse complement strand
AATGATTGGTAGAGTCAAAAAAGGCGGGAACCTTTACAATAATTTTACCGCCAACTCACACACATACACACATACATGGAGCAAATTAATTGCCTGATCGTCTACTTTGGACTCACCAATTTCAATAAAATAACAATTAAAAATTATGCTACAGGCTCCTATACATTGCAGCGGAAAAGTATTTGCTGATAGTCAATGACAGGTTGTGCCAAAAATTTATTTTCGTAATTATAAAACTGTTTAGCTATTCTGGAATGTGACCATCCTATATTTAAAGCAGGTCCATTCTTAAATGGAAGGCGAACAAT
This sequence comes from Druon quercuslanigerum, assembly GCA_010014905.2. Taxonomy (NCBI): domain Eukaryota; kingdom Metazoa; phylum Arthropoda; class Insecta; order Hymenoptera; family Cynipidae; genus Druon; species Druon quercuslanigerum. Next base: position 30,138 of record JAAAKG020155450.1, on the reverse strand, counting down.
ATGTCTTCCTTTTGAAATATTTGAATGAATCTCTTGCGAATGATTTTAATATTTCTGTTTATCCTCCGTTAAATGACGTTTAACGGGAATTTCCTCGAGTTCCCAAAAACATAACACATTTTTTTTCCAAAAGAAGTCGGCAATACACATCAGCGCCAAAAATAACTTCAATGCGCTCCAGTGAATAAGGATTAGGATCGGCTGATGCCAGCCCGTGCAAATGAGGCAAAAATCTATCGGCCGGTATCGACATGCTAGAAGCATTGTAAGCTGAGACCTCTGGACAAACAAGTGTGTGAATTAAAATTTTCAACTGTGTGTCGAAAAGCTATTCGATTGCCAAGGAAGCTCCAACACCTGCCTAATTTTACGTTATTTTAAATGTAAATCTTTAACAAGAGATTCGGAACTGATTGTTCCTTGGAAACAATCATTAATCAAGCGCGTACTACTTAACTTTAACTTTTAGAATTTTTTACTGTTAACAAAACAATCACCTAACAACATACCAGTAGCGCAAGATGCTAATGAAGATGATAATAGGATTATCAGTCGGAATAACATTTTTCATTGACAATTCTCGATGTAATGTCCAGTTTTCAAACAATTATAAAAAGATCTAAATTCAGTTGCGAGCTCAAAACCTTGCTTAAATAATTATTTTTCAAATGTATCACACTATTCAAGAACATGATTCTCTTTACAAAATAAGAATTGCAAACTCGTACCTGATGCATGGTGTGATTTAACATTTTTCTTAGAAAAGCCTCAAATTTTTCAAAGGTAGGATATTCAGTCTGTATAATTCTATTTTTTTATAAAGAAGATGAACTCCTTCTGTAATTTTAATTTATTTTAACAAGTCTGAAGCTTCACCTTCAAGATAAGCTTAAAGACAATTAGCGAGAAATACAAATCTCTAAAACTTGGCCAATCAACGTGTACGAACCTGAAAACTTCGGTAGAACAATCTTCGGCAGATTGGATGCCAATAAACCTGCTGTATGATGAATAAAATTTTTTGCATCTGATCGTGTTCATATATTAGCAATAACTGGTTAAAAAAAGCAATCCAATTGCTAAGATAGTCAATAGCCTCCATATATGCCTTTTCCGCATTGTAAAAGTGTTTATCCTCAAAGTATTTCTCAGAGCTCTTCAACTCTTTTATGCACATGGCTTCTAAATGTCGATTAAGCTTGTGGCAGCTGCTCAAATTATTTTCCAAAATCGACAAAAGTTTTGGAGAAATAGCAAGTATTATATTTTTCTTCCCGAAATTTTTCGAATTTTCTATCATTTTTTCTATCATCATCGTAAATTTAATTTTATTGATCATGTCAATACATAAACTTGATTTTAATTATAAAACACAATAGGCTTTGAAATATTTAAGTACACGATACCCTTTTTAAAAGTCTATCAACATCCATCAATGTCAAATATAGTCATAATAAGACTTTGTTGTTGATAGAGACAAGTGTTTGAGTGAATCGTACGTGTTCGTGACATGGTATTAAGAAATCGATAAACATGTTGCTTGATTTATCGAAATTCGTAATTCGAAAAATCCAGATTCAAAAGAACAATTTTTGGATAAATACGTATATTTTATTTTATATTGAAGTAATCACTTGTTGGGTTAGTCTTTCTTTATATTTAATTATACTATATCATGTTATATTATTAAATATCCTAATGCAGACTGGGGACTAGTATATTTTTTACCAAAATAAACCAGTTGGATCTATATAAAGAAATTAAAAATATTGGGATATGTTATGTCGCATGTAAACAGAAAGGTCCTTCTTTAAGAAAGGATTCTTATTAACATCTTAATACTTTTTTCTAACCTGAAGAATGTCATTTTCTATTCCTTATATGTATTTATAATCTATTATACACTCAGACACAGAATACTGCCTAAAACATATAACAATCACAATCAAATATACCATTCAATTTAGTGATATCAAATATTAAACTAAAATGGAACGAAATAAAGGAACACACGAATTTTAAAAAAGAAGTGTTTGTAGAACTACTAAAGTTTTGCCTGAATAATGCTTATTGTTTACATAATGATAAGTAGTACAGAAAAGTCCATGGAGTACCCACGGGATCACCCATCTCATCTGCAGTAGCTGATTCAGTATTGGAAAATATAGAAAATAAAATTTTGAAAACACTCCCTTATGATATAAAATTTTTTTATAGAAACCTTAATGATGTTCTAGCATGTGTTCCAACTAATAAAATAACAGACTTACACAACAGACATCTCAATTAATAGAACAGATAATAAACTCGTTTTAAATTGGTACCAAAAACCTACATGGTCAGGAAGATACCTTCATTTTGATTCATATTGTGATTTCAAATATAAAATAAGCGTGATCAATTCCCTAGTAGACAGATCAATCAGATTGGCTGATCCCACATTTTGGAACAATAATTGAAAATTAGTAAAAAATACACTTTTAAATAACAAATATCCCTTAAAACTAATAGACAAATATATTGAAAATAGAATTGATCAACTCACTTAACAAATTGTTTTAAACAAACCAAAACCACAGAATAATGCTAATTACATAGCTATTCCTTATATTGAACACCTCAAACAGGCAATAATAAAAATGAGTATGAATGTAGATTTAAAATTAGTTTTTGTATCACAAAAAGATAATTATAAATGTTTTAACACTGGAAAACAACCAATTAAAAAAGAACAAAAATCTGGTTCAGTATATGGCATTTATTGTGAAGATCGTGACGGAATTTACATTGGGGAAACAAGTAGAACCCTCGAAAAACGTATGAAAGAACACAAATATGATTTTAAAAATGATGACCGAACTACATCACTAGTAAAACATTCTCACGAAAATAATCATCAATTCAACTTCAGTTATGCGAAAATCCTAGATTCATAAAGTAATTATAAACGTAGAATGTTCAAAGAAATGTTTTACATCAAAAGGAATAAAAATTAGGTTAACAAACTAACGGATTTTCAATTTTTCAGCCACAAATATGATTATATCATTGAAGCCACAAATTATAAATATCAGAATGTTTTATGTTAGTTGTTACAAATTGTGTAAAGTCAAAGCCCACAATAAATTGGTTTATTTTTTGAAAAATACTAAACCGAGACCATGGGTAAAAACTCAATTTTTTTTTATTTATTTTTTTTTATATCGTTTGACAATTTAAAGGAAATAATCTCTGAAATTAATTTTCCATGTTTCTATTAAAAAAGTATTTTATTCTCTGATTTTAAGGTAAGAAATTTTTTACAGTTATATTTATAATTATCATTATTGTACATATGAAGTGTGAAAAACGAAAACCATCTTTAATAGATTTCTAAGCTGATGAGGTCCGACGTCGACGGACGAAACTAGTTTTTATCCAATAAAAACGCTACGACCAGTAGACAAAAAACAATTACCATCTTTTTACTAAAGTTTATTATCTGGTCAAAAACATTAACAACACATAATTAAAAATATAAGGGTTAATCACTTAAATAGTAAAAATGAAAAACCACTGAAAAGTGTTGAAAAGTTTAGGGACTAGGTGCAAATTTGAACAGTTTGATGGCTTTTTCAACATCATGGCAAAAATTCAAAATACTAATTCAAATATATGGATAGTAAAGTCTTCAGAAACCTATTCAAATGTCTACATTTTGAGACCCAGCGAGTCAGAAGGCCACGACAACTTTCGAAAGATTGATCGGATTGGGTTTTGCTTTCAGCACATTTTTTTAAACCTAAATAGCTATTTTTGATGAACGCTTAAATAGTGAGCGCATTTTCTAAATGTTTAGGGCTATTTTTTTAAAGATTTAAAGATTCTATGTACGGCTATTTATAGTACCAGCAAAGTCGTACAATTAAGCCTTAAGACTTTTTTCGACAAAGTAAAAATTATCAGAGTTAAAGCATTTTTAAAATCCAGAATATTACACCAAAATGGACATTTTAAGGTAAACAGCGCATGCTATAAAAAAGGCAAAAGAAGAAAAGCGTTGATTTTTGAAAGCCCGAATAGGTTCTAATGGTATAATAGTTTTTGTTTATAGCGTAAAAAATGACGAAAAAATTAAAAAATCAAATTTTTCGATAAGCGGAACAAGACACGAACTAAAAGTAACAGACTCAAGTTTTCGTGGATCTAAAAATAAGAAATTTGTGCGAAGAGGATATTTATTTAATTAGGTGTTTTCTCTTATTCGGTTAGCGTTGTTTAATAGTCTACTCAATCCTTACTTATAAATTTGTTGGAGCTTCTGGTGCTACAATTCTATCTGGATTTATTGCCTTGCCTAATATTTTCCTCACTCCTTACGACCAAATCCGTTGGAGCTTCTGGTTCTAAAATTCTACATGGATTTATTTTCTCACCAATCACTGTCAATTCTTGCCTCAATATAGAATTTTTGGTGTTTAAGCCTTGAATGTTAGAGACTTGTTGAGAATTCATTCCTTTCTCTACTTTATCAACTGAAGATGATTCTTTCTGAGACTTAATTTTATCTTCCATATCTTCATGATCAAGTGATGCATTTATACCTGAAAACTGAACGACATCTCGCAATTTCTGAGTCTGGTCTTTATTTATTAAAACACACAATTTTCTACCAATAGAGTCTTTACTGATAGGTAAATGAGTGAGAGCAAGCTGTAAAAAAGTAGATACCATAGAAAAGCTAAAGGCTGGCAAGGGTTTGTCTCCCGAATACCATATGTATACAAAACTATGCATTCGCTCAATCTTTTCCATTTTTCTTTCCGATTTATCGTGGCACTCCTTTGAAGAATGATCATAAAGCCGAACAGAAACGTAATGAAGGACTGGCTTTAGAGTTTTATTTCTGAACTTAGAAAATTGTCGTGCTAGTGTTCCTACAGGGATACTACATGATAATTTCGGAAGAACAGGCGCGAAATGTTATTAGATATTTCTGGCAAAATCTTTAATTCTATTAATTATTTTTCCTGCTTCTATTGAAAAGATGATAGATTTAACTTAGAAATAAGTCCCAAACAAATATATTTCGTTTGTTATTTATGATCTTGCCTCTTTTATATTCTCAACGAGGGACAATTAGTGACTTTAGAACTCTGTACGGATGTCAAATAACTGGGATTTAAACGCCGCTGCCACTCCAAATTAGAAATAAATATTTAAATTTAAATCTGGTTCCCGCCCTTTCGTTTGCGATCTTAAATATTTCTGGTACAAGCATGGAAACCTGGGATGTCACCAGAGTCAGGGATGACTCTGGATCATTTTCTCTAGGACTTAAGAACGTACTTAGTAGCCAGGAGCTATACTTGTATCCGCACCAGTAATTTCTTTGTGGGATAAACTTCTCACAGCCTCTAGCAGCGCCCTTCGAGCGTAAAGCACTGGACCAAGAGCCCAGCATACTACAAGGCTCCTGTGATGAGGATGAGGAGCAGTTCTGATTTTCCTGGACTTGTCGTATGTTTTGCTAATGCGGGCACTTACGCTACAGAGAGAAAGAGAGCTTCCTCATTCACCAGAGACGCTACGGATCTATTCTGTGGATATCTTTTATTAATTACAGAATACCCGTTGAGCCGCCCCTGTTTATTTTTTCAAACGGACACCACGAGCTAAAAGAGCGATTCGAGATTCAAACCAAACAATCCCAGGACAGCGTTAAGCAAGAAGCCAATCAGCGCCGTATTTGGGAAACCTGCCCGTAGGAAACGATACTGCGAGCTAGACGTTCGACAAGCCGGGTTCTCTTTCCTTCAGCAGTCACGTTCGAAAAAACAATCGCGGCTTTTGACTCCTCTAAATTCTGCCCGCAATTTAACATATTCAGTTTTCGAAATCTAACTTGGGTCCACAAGTCCGACCTGTCCTGATGACATAGTTTTGAGGACTTCATTAGCGCATGCACTCCTAGCGCCCAACAAACAAATTAAAAAATTCTGTACTTTACAGAGCATGTCGCGGTTTTAGTCACAAGACAAGGCCAGGTAAAATAAGTCAACGGTATTTTATATTTTAAAATTAAAAATGTTTAACTGTGAATACTTGCCGTTTAAAAAATTAAATCTTTTAGTTCGTGTTTACGCAATTAGAAAATGGTAAATTCTAAATGCTACTAATTTCACGTTTTATATTGTTATTATATTGTTTTGCAAAATAAAGTAAACTCGAATACATTATAATGCATAAAAAGGCTCAATTTTTGTGAAAATTTATAATTAAAACGTGTAATTTCTAGGAAACATTTTCATTGCCATTTTCTGCCATTCTAAGCCTTCTTCAATAAACAGCTAAAGATAAACAATAAATCTCCTAAGTACATTATTTGTATATCGTTCTTTTTATTAAATTTGCTTAAAAAAATACATTTCATTAAGATAATATGTAAACGTCCCATAAAGAAGTCCGAATAGCATCATTAGTCAAGGTGAGCAGTGATGGTTTGTATAGTTTTTTCGCAAACATAAATCATCTCAGTTTCTCAAGGTAAAACAAGTATAAGCATGCGAGATTTTACCTTCAATTAAATTGATCAGATGATATGATAGTAATTAATATTTATCATCTTAATCAAGCTCCAGACAATATTTCATATACGCCATTTGTACTCGGAAGGGAAAGTACACAAATTTTTCAGTAGAGTATATAAACACGAAACATTAGTTACGATATTCTCATAATTCTGCGTTAATCAATTTCTCCTACATTCTGTGAAATGAAGATTCCTTACACTCTGGTCTTAACCTTCGATGTTATTCTCAATTCTATTGGTAAGTGAGAAATAATGTGATACAAAAAATTTGCTGTTTAAGCAAACTTATAATATTTAAAAATTTTAAATTTTTTTACATTTGCGAGAAAAAATGTATTTATGAATTAAAACTTAAAAATTCAGGATTTGAAGGTCATTTTAATAATTTTTTAAAAGTACTACCTTGTAATTCACAAGGTGAATAAACATTTATATTTTGTTTCGTATTACAGTAATTACTTGTAAATACATTAGGTTCGTGGATGTGTCGCAATCGCTTTCGAAGCTTTACTATACCTTTTTTCATTGTTCAAATAACGTTGCGAATATTGTAAACTAGTTTTCTTTAACTAATCTTGTTAGAATTGAAGATTGTTAGTTCTTTTAAATTAAATAAATTAAATTGTTTTCAGAAATAATTTTCAAAAGTCTAGTTTTAGGATTTATATTTATATTAAGATATAGTTTGCATCCAAAACATAAATTCTCATTTTAATTGTGCACTAGCGATTCGCTATATTAAGAATTTTGATAATCTTTAAAAAAAAATGTTTAGATCAAAATTCAGTTTTAATATTTTTGAAGCACTGCTAAAATTCATAAAATTTTCTTTTCTTTTTACAGAATTATCAACAGGTATGCAACCCGAAACAAAGGACTTTCTGGTAAATTTTGGCAAGAGTAACGAAGATGCAAATCATCAAGGTAAACCTAGTTCGAATACAAATTTATAAAAAAACTTAAAATTAAAAAATATTTTTAATTGTAGTACATTAAAACTATTATTTATATCTTAAATAATAAAATATTAAGCACGCATGGAACCTTGTTCCTAATGCTGTAAAGAAAAATTTTCAACAATGAATACCAAACAGGATTTTTATTTTTTAGGGAGCACATTTCTTAGGCACTTACCCTTCCTATGTATTCCGCTTTATCAGAAATTCCTGTAATAAAAATATAATTATATTTTAGCAAAGGCCTCAAATTAATTGCTCTTCTGCGGACTGGACCTTTATGAAAAAATATTGTTGCAAAATCACTGTGATTGTAGAAAATTCGTTATAGAAGATGGTTTTACACATAAATTTCATTGAACAAGCGGCATTGCAATAAATTATGAATGATATTGAAGAAGTAAATGGAGCAAGTAGATTATCTTAATCTCCAAAATTTGTTTTAAATCTCTAAAGTTGTTTAAAATTTTACTAATAACTTGTTAGAATCCCCTTAAATCTTTAAAATACTTGCAGATCCTATAAAATCAATTAAAATATTTTTAATAATTTAAAATTTGAAATTTGAAATAATTACGTTTTAAACAGAAGAAAAAAATAGGGTGTTTATATTCACCAAATTCAGTATAACTAATTTTTTCAGTGAACACAATAAAGTTGGAAAAGGTGGTTAGGTTTACCGCTAATTTTATCATTATAGATCAATATTTATTTAACTAAATTTTTGTAGTTTACAAAGAAACCTTTGTAATGGCTTTATGCATGAAACTTAATAACGGACTAATTTTCTAATAAACTTATTTTAAACAAATGTATTCATCTGTTTCTTGTTGCAGAGTTAAATTCACAGGATGATTCACCTATTGTTTCGCATTTTCCTGATGTTTCTGAAACTGGAACATCTTATCATCTTGACCGTCAAAATTCCCCGGAGAGGTCTCTTCGACCTGTCAGGTCTCGGTCTAGATCTCCTGCTTCAAGGCGTCCTCCTTCCTTCAGGAGCACGCTTCCGCCTACCAGACTTCCTTCTAATGACGGAAGTGGATATAGGCTCGAATGTCTTGAATTTATTCGGCTGACTTCCAGAATAAATCCGTGCCGGATATTTGAACTTCGAAGATACTCGTTTCCTCCTAATGAACAACTTAAATTGAAAGTAGGACCTAGTTCATTTGTGCAAACATCAGACCAGGAACAAATTGTTCTATCATCATTTGATGGAAACGCCTTTGCTATATTAGAGAGAACTTATATTCTTGCTGGAATGTATGTTTATTATAAAAAGAGTATGAGGCGAATCAAAATTAACACAGAAAGTGGTATGGTTACCCTTTTAACCCCAGAAGAAATGAAGGAAGTTCCAGTTGGTCCCAAACGCATATTGACAGGATATTTTGTAGTGAGCTTGGTAAACCACAAAACTCCACACAATTAATTTAATTTAGAATTCACTTTTTTTCTTACTTAAATTTTGTCACTGGTTTCGTCAGTCAAGCTGGTTTATTCATTGTTTGGGCATGGCTTATCAATTACAATTTGTTTGCTTACAACCCGAGACACCTGGATTACTATTTGTTTTTGATATAGAGAAAAATATTTGACATATTTAAACGATTACAAAAAATTAAAAAAATAATTTAACGCTATAATTCGTATTGTTTGTTTCTTTGTCAAAAATATTTAAATTTAAGGACTTTGATTAATGCTATATGTTAAGGGGGCATTAAATTAACAGCGTATTGCTGCGCTTCTTCTTGAGAAAAATTGGTGACTGTAATTCCTGACAAGGGGGGCACGAATTCAACGTGAAACATATTATAGTTATTTTGATTCTGTATAGTAAGTCTGCTGCTTAAATCTGCTGCGCAAATATTTTCTTAACATATGTTTTAATTCTAAGTTGCAAATTATAAGTTTTTAAATTCGAAAGCAAAACTAAAATTGTGTACTTTAAGGTATTATTGGTAATTTTTAAATCTGTTCGTTCTGATGCTTCGATTTTTATGTTAAGAGTAATTACTCTAATTACAAAATTTTTCACAGGAAAAGTTTTAATTTTTAATTTTAATTACCTAAAAATAAGTTCCCATTCTCGCGCTTGCACAGTGCGCACTGTAAGGGAATAAAATGTTTAAAATCAAAATTGTTCTCTTTTTATATAGGACCCTCTGAATCAAAAAAAAAATACGATAGTGTCTGGCTGTCGTTGTCCTTATTTTTATACCGGATATTTTCAGAAACACAGTTTTAATTAGATTGTTTTTTGGCACACGCTTCAAGCGATCAAAAAAGTTGATGCTGTTTACAAGCTATTTTTGATTTTCAAGATTGAAAAATTGTATGTACGGCTGTCCGTACACTGCCCTGCAAGATTAACGTTTCAGCGTATCAAATAACTACATTCACATGCACCAATTTTTGTTTAACTGAATTTTTCCTATTCTCCATATATCTCCATCTATTTGCAAGGACTATCCCAAATATTTATACTTTTTAACTAATTCTAACTTTATTTCCCATCGCTCCTTCTTCATCCTTTGCCACCAATACCATATCGTCTGCGTATGTCCATGTATATATAAATGTTTTTTGTTCCCTATCCTGACTTACCTCCACCCTTAATTCTTTATTTCTTCTTTCAAGTCCGAAAGTATCTTTATTACTTTCTCTCTCATACCCCTATTCACTAAAACCTTTTCTATCTCACCTAGGTATAATGATTCAACGGCCACCGGTATGTCCACGAACATTACCATCACTGCACCTTTTTTACTTTTAATCCTCTTCTTTACTAGATAGTTCAGAACATACATATTGTCCATCATCTACATCCCTTCTCCCAACGCTGTCTGATTCGGTTGCTCTATCCTTTTTTTCTCAATTTCTATCCTCAGTGTCTTTGATGGAACAGTCACATATACTTTAAACAATGTTGGCATTTGTGTTACTCCTTTGTAATATTTAATATTTTTGCTTTTGCCTTTCTTGATAATGGGTACCAATTCTTTGTTTCTCCAGTACTCTGCCCACTTCGCTCCTCTTCATATTCTATTGCACGTTGTCCATGCGCATTCTTTCAAGATCTTATCTTCACTAGGTGACTTTCTGTTTTTCATTATCCCTAAAACCTTGAGTATTTCCTCCCTTAAAGTTCCCCTCTCCTTATATGTTTCCTTACCATATTTTACTCCTTCTTTATTTACCTCTCTACGACTCCTAGTAATTCTATTTAATATTTTCTAAATTTTACCTTTTTAATAGCCTGGTTTACCTTTAACTTATTTTTTTCTCTCTATTTACCACCTTTTAAACCTCTTATTCTATCCTAGTCGTCACCACCTCTCCTTCCAACCATTTATTTTCCCTCTCTTTTTTTTCATCACACAATTGAATATGCTGCTTCTATTTTCTCCTATATTTTTCTCCACTGCTTGTAATTTTTTTCCAGTTTCTTAATTTACTTGCCCTATTTTGATATTCCTGACATTTTCCTTAGACTGTTGTTTACATCTCAATTTAACAATCCTCTGGTCCTGCTATTTTTTAGTTTTGTTATCTTCTTAGCCGTACTGTAATTACTGCTTTGTCACCTAATATCACTATCTTTATCTCCTATTCTCGAAATGAAACTCCAACTAATATAATCCTAATGTCATGTTTATTTTATTCTGTCAGTTCTCTTATCTTCTCTGATATCTCCTGCAGTACATTGTTTACATAAACCCCCTTTATCTTCCGCATGTCTCCTCCCAAACTTATCTTCTCAACTATTAATCCTTCCTTTGTTCTTTCTTTTCTTTTTTACTTTTCTCTGTTATACATGATTCCTTACTCCAGTCACACTTCCTTTCATTGCTATGCCTTTGTATTCCTTTTTTTTGCATTTCGTACGTGCCATTAGTAAACTCTTGGTAATATTTCGCTTACTCTTTTTTAGCTTTTTTTATCTAGGGACTCCTCCGTCATTACTACTGCATCCCATGATGTCAAATTTCTTATGAATTCTCTTTCCTTTCTTTCCAAGCCCACTATATTTTAGCAAAATATCGTTCAATCTACCCTACTTTCGTTTCCTGTTTCTTGTTTTATTTTCTTCTTCAATTTTTGCTTTCCTCGGCCGCTTTTTTTCAATACTAATACTACATCATCCTTTCCATCTCAGCCAAAGCATTTTCCACTCTCTTAGAACTTATTGTAACAGCCTTTTCTTTGTCATCACTTCCCTCTTAAGTGCCCATTTTTTAATTTCACCAGAACCATTCTCTCTTCTTTTCCCTGTTATCTTGCTACACTTTGCACTTTATTTATCTCCACCTTATTATCACTATGTTTATTTTTCTTTTTTTCTCTGTTTCTTTTCTCTTGCTTTTTCTATTCTTTTCAGTCTTTCCTTCTCCTTATCCCACTATATCCAACTTTAAACTGCAGCTTTGAGCTTTATATTCTTTTATCCTACATTCCAACTCATCTACCTTTTATTAGTCTCTTCTTGCTTTTCATTATGTATTCTTGTTACGTCTGTAATCATTCGGCGTATTTTTGTTAATATATTCACCTACATTGGATCTTTAGCATCAGCTTTATTTCCTTCTGTTCACTTATTGTTCTCATCCTTCACTACAAAACTATGCTTTTTCCAGCAGCGAGCTAAACATTTTTTGATACTTCAAGCTTGTATCAATATCTTTTCTGTCTTCACTGCTTCTCCTCTTCTCTCTCTTTATTTTGATAAATGCCTGAATCGACCCACGATTTTCACTCTGCATCTCTCATTTTCGAATGTTTTTCTATACCTCTCATCAGAAGTATCGTTTGATACCTGACATCGTCCCCTGTCTCTATATCATCTTATCAATATGTCTTGCCTTTGTCCCTCTTTACCCTGCCCCGCTACTACCAAACCAACTAACCCAGTTTAACTTTAAACGAACCTACCCTCAACTGCCGCACAAATCTGTCTAGATCCCCAAAAATATCTTCAACCCTTTTTCAATCTTTTTCCTAGACATCTGAGGGGAAGCTGAGAAAGTTAAAAGGACGGGAGTTACTAAGAAAGTTATCAATAGAGGAAGAAAAAAGGGCAGGTAGGGTAACAGAATTATTGAGATGGAAAGAAAAAGGGAGAACTTTCGTGAATGCTACACATATAGAAGGATGGGACTGTTGTAAACTTTGATTAAGGAATTAAAATATAAAATATAGTATAAGATTATTAAAAAGAAAGGAGTACCATAGTATTCAGAAAGAAGATGGAGAGAGAATGTAGATCAGAATAGCAATGTTTATACTAAAAAAAGAGGTAAGAAAAGAAATGTATTTGAAAAAGAAAGAGAACGGAAAGTTCCGGATCTGTGAATAAAAAGTGAAAACGTGGGAGAAAAGGAAAGGAAATAGACGAAGGGATATAGGATATAGGAGAGGACTTGAAGATGAAGGAAGCTGCTAAGAGAATATTTTAAATATTCTAGGGTAGGATGGATGCAGGGGAAATGTGTGAAGGAGTTGGAGGGAAATAGATGAGCGAAAGTGAAAGAATCACAAAATTGATGTATAACAGATAAGTGAAAGGAAATAGATGGAGGGATATAGGATATAGGAGAGGACTTGAAGATGAAGGAAGCTGGCAAGAGAATGTTTTAAAGATTCTAGGGTAGGATGGATGCAGGGGAAATGTGTTAAGGAGTTGGAGGAAAATAAATGAGCGAAAGTGAAAGAATTACAAAATTGATGTATAACAGATAAGTAAAAGGAAATAGATGGAGGGATATAGGATATAGGAGAGGACTTGAAGATAAAGGAAGCTGGCAAGAGAATATTGTAAAGATTCTAGGGTAGGATGGATTCAGGGGAAATGTATGAAGGAGTTGGCGGGAAATAGATAAGCGAAAGTGAAAGGAAATAGATGGAGGGATATAGGATATAGGAGAGGACTTAAAGATGAAGGAAGCTGGCAAGAGAATATTGTAAAGATTCTAGGGTAGGATGGATTCAGGGGAAATGTATGAAGGAATTGGCGGGGAATAGATGAGAAAAAGTGAAAGAATAACAAAATTGATGCATAAGAGATAAGTGAAAGAAAATAGATGGAGGGATATAGGATATAGGAGAGGGCTTGAAGATGAAGGAAGCTGGCAAGAAAATGTTGTAAAGATTCTAGGGTAGGATGGATTTAAGGGAAATGTATGAAGGAGTTGGAGAGGAATAGATGAGCGAAAGTGAAAAAAGGAAAAAATTGATGTATAAGAGCTAACTGAAAGGAAAAAGGAACATAAGTCGCTAAGAAAAAAAGATAAGAAGTAAAAAATGGTAAGCAATGGTTATGTAAGAACAAAATTAAATCAGGATGCGCTTGCTTTCTCGCTCTTTCTCTCGCTTGCTATCTCGTAAAAGATAAAAGTAAGGATCTAGAGATAAGACTTTCTTTAAATAGTTGTAAATGACTGTAAATAGCAAGGATAAGATTTTATGGAATACTTAGGCGGAAGTATTGAAATAAATGGAAGTAATGTAAACCCTCATGGCAAACACTGTGAATAAAGAAGACGATTCTCATAAAATTTTTTTGAATTTTTTTTAAACATCAAATATTTAAATCTTTTAACTAATAATTTTCGTTTAAGTAATAGTAATATTTAATATATTAATATTTTTTCTGAAAATATTTCACGATTCAAAACAAATTGGTGCATTATAAACCTGTCATGAGAAGTTTAAAAAGAGATAGTACATTTTTTAGATTGGCGAAACAGGATGTAGTCCAAAATCAAGAAATGTGATTCTTTTGTATACTAGTCATCAAAATTTCTATTTAAATATTTAGTAAAAAAAAAATTACTTTTTAATTCCTAGAGCATATCAGGATGCTAAAAATTTGCCTAATTTGTAAAAAATTCGTTTTTCTGAATTAAAAATCCAGCAATTTGGTTAATACCTTTTTAAATTTTAATTCCAATGATTTTTTTTAAAGATTTATCTACCTGTTAGAAAGTTGAAGATATATCCCAATTATTCTTTATTTTGAAATCACACTAAATAATTATTTAAACAAACAATTTGTACTTAACTTATAAATAAGTCCTTGAACAAAAATCAAAAGTTCTGAAAAGTAACTTTATTTGTTTACTCATGCTTGTAGTTCAAAGAATTTATTCTTTTGTATTTTATGAAAAGGCTTTTTGCATTTCGTTACAATATTCATATAATTCTCGACCTTATTCTTAATTATTTTAGTGAGTAAAAATGATATGATATAGTTTCTTTGCCACTTAAATATTATAATAATGAAACAGATTTGGATGCCTTTCTTATCTTCATTAGCGTTCTTATTGTTAGATTTTATCAGAAACTTTTTACCTCACCAGATTAAGTTTTGAGAGCTCTTCGCCCAATTTAAAATTTTCTAGGACGTTATATGACATTTTATCCCCAAAATTTAAAACTTTTAAAGGTTTCTAAATTTAAGAAAAATAATATCTGTCAGGGGGGAACGCTGAAAATTCAAAATCCGCAGATGATTTAAATTAGTTTTTAAAATAAGCACATTATGTTTCACAATGTAGATAAATACGTATATGTTTTTTTAATCAAAGAAATTAATTGTAAATACGTCAGATTAGTACATATTTCGTAACGGATTGAAAATCTTTACAAAATCCTTTTACCACTTTTTTAATAAAGATTCAAGATGTCTATAAGTTGTTTCATAAGATGTTTCTATAAAAAGAAAGAAAAATCATAACTATTTTAGTTTTGGTCTCTAATCAACTTTTTTCCTGCATATTGGACGTTTACAAAAAATATCATGGATAATGATTTGTTTAAATAAAGTTCCTATACAATATTTGCGATTTAGGAAAATTTATGGTAGAAGATCGTTTTATACAAAACTATAATAGGGTAATAAGCATTGAAATAAATTATGAATTAATTATGAATTATGAATAAATTAAATGAATAGAAATCACGTGAAATTGTTAAAGTTCCCTAATAACCAAAAAAGGCTTGCAAGTCCTATAAAATCCCTTAGATTGTTTGAAAAAATTTGAAATCTCTTATGCTTTCCGTATATGTTTAAAAGCTGTTTAAATTCAACAAAATCTCATGAAGTATTTGAGTAAGCAAATAATTCTTTTAATATTGTTAAGTTATTTTTATATACTGATTGTCGTATAATGACTCTCTTAAATGATATTTCTAGGATCGCGAAAAAGGTATACAAATTTCAAAGTAGAAAGTTCTCTAGATGCTAATAATGAAATTTTTATCAAGTTCCTTGATAAGCTGAGCCTCGTGAAAATATTATATTTTAAATAAAAGAAAAAGAATTTAAGGTTCATATATACATTTATGACTAAAAAAAAACCTAGATCTTTATAAAAGCGTTGTATAGCATCTTGATCCCATTTTTGAATCAAACTGACCAACCGGAATTTGCTGCTGCAAAGTTTTATACCCAAACGGCCCTTTAGTTTTACTGCGTTCTCCGTCAAATGACTGTCAAAATTTATAACAATTGATGGTTTTTTTTTAATTTGGAAATGTTTAAAACATTTTCGGAAATCCGCATTTTGTCTGGCCTCAGGTACTTTAGAAAAATACAATTCTTTGTTTTTTGTTTCAGAGTTAAGTTCCTCTTGACAGACACCATTTCCAGATCTAGTACCATGTCCAGATCTAGGTCGACAGACTCTTTTCAAAAGCAAGTGAAAAAAATTCCGTTCCATGCCCTTTTAAATATGTTCACGAAAAAAATTATTGTAGAAATTAAAAAAGTAATTAGATCGCGAATCTTTGTACCTTCCTCTAGTAAGAGGAAAAAAATTTTTTAAAAATAATTAACATCCCTTGCTGCAAATTAGATTTTTAAAAGTCGAAATAAAAATGGGTACTTTTTAAGTGACTCGAAAATAATATTAAGCGAGAAAAGAACAAAATTTTTTTATAAGCTACGATAAAATAATTATATTCAGACTTTGTCTACTAAGCATAAACATCTCGTGCTTTTAGGGTGCGCATTCGAAGAAAACAATTTTCGCTACCAAATCATGTTGCAAACAATTTGTAACGTCACGCAAAAAAAAACCTACAACTTTTCTAATAATCTACAAATTTAGTTAAAGCCACTTTACGCTATGTACTTTTAACTTAAATCGTGAAGAATAATAAATAAATACATAAATTTATTTTCAAATGAAACAAGGTGCAGTAAAATGCTAATTATCAGACTTGTTAATATTTCTGCAAGGACCACTGAAATATTACCTTATGTCCCTTGCTTTTAGAACATTTTAGTTTATGTAGGCTGTTGTCGATAAGGTTAAAAAAATCTGTTAATAGTTTTATTAGGACTGTTACAAAAATAATGTTTGAAAAAATTATTTCTGCAACATTAGGACTGTTACAAAAATAATGTTTGAAAAAATTATTTCTGCAAATCTTTAGGTCTTTTCAAACGACAACAATATAGTTTTGTTGTTTAAAAATTAAAAATATAAGGTAAAATTATAGATTTATGGAAAAATCTACAATTTTATTCTTTAGCTTTCCTGCTTTTGGAACTCATGTTATGTGGAAGAATTCTCAGAAGTTTTTTTTTTGTTGAAAAATCAATGCATGCTTTTTTTGAAAAGTATGACAGCAAATGAATTCAATTAATTTAAATTTAGGAAAAATAGGCAGAGCAACTAGATTTTTCTAAGAAAGAAGTCTTTAATAGTTTTTTAGTTTTGTGGCTTTGGAGACCGTAAATCATGAATATGACTTCAAACAAAAATCGAATGTGCCCAAGTATAACTTCATTTACTTAGGGATTTACAGTAAAATATTTTTTATTAAACGTAAGTAAACAATATTTTCTCCTTAAAAATACTTAACTGTTAATGCTAGCACTCAATTGAAATTTGTTGAATTTCAAACGCCATTAATTTTTAACTGTCTAATCATAAGCATTCAATGACAATTCACTTAATTTTGAATATTACTTATTAAAATAGGAGCATTATTGATTTGTGAAATTTTATTTTATATAAGTATGGATAAGGACTTATAAGGATTAATATAAGGATGAAGAAGCTTCTAACAGACTTTAAAAGTAATTTTAAGTTTGAAGAAAATACGTATTATTTTCACATCGATCTATTTCAATAAATTTCATTGTGAAAACACTTATTTACAAGAGAATGTATAAAAATTCCATTACGATTTCTGAATGTTATCATGATCAAATGTAATCAGTGATTCTTTTCACCGTTTACTTCTAGCATAAATTATGAGAGTTGCTTAAGGTAAAATAATTATATGTGCCTACGTGTTTCACTTTTATCAAATTGATAAGGTGATGATTAAAATGCCTCATCTCTCCAAGCATATACAATCCGCCATATACGCAATTTATTCTCGGAAAGCTGAAATACACAAAAGTTTCAGAAAAATATATACACACAAAAAATCTAGTAATTTATTAGCTATGCAATTCTCGTTATTTAGCGTTAATCAGTTTTTCCTACGTTTTGAAAAAATGAGGACCCTCTGTGCTATGGCCCTAACCTGTCACCTTATTCTCAATTCTATTGGTGAGGAAAAAATAATTTACTATCATTGTTCTATATTCAAGACGAATTTTAATTTTTCGAAGGCGAAATATAAATATTTCTTTTTAAAATTTGAAACTTTGAAAGTTTTACACATATTCGAGACAAAATGTCTTCAAGGGAGGAAAAATAAAAAATGCAGGATTGGTACGGTATTTCAATAAGGTTTTAAAATAAGCACCTCGTAATTTCCGCGTCTATTTTCTTTACAAAAATAACAATTTTTGAATTTTGTTTGTGACTTTAATGTAAGGAAAAAAAAGATCAAATGGATAAATATATTTTGTTGTAATTCAGAAGCAATCACTTCTAAATATATTCTGTTTGTGGAGGTGTCGTAACCGATTTACAACTTCGCAATATTCTTCAATCCTTGTTTCAATAAAGTTACAATTTCATAAAATCCCTTTCTTTTACGAACGTTTTTACGAAAGATGTTTTATATTTTTTTTAAATACAAGAATGAAATATATTTTAGTACTATTTGTCAACGTCTCGTTTCACAAATTATTTTTAATACAATAATGACCTATCTTTTAGTACTAGTTGTCAACCTCTTATTTTACAAATTATTATCTTAGTAAATGATAATTTACTTTAAAAACAGATGTTCAAATTTTTCAATGGTTAGAAGTTCACTATACTAAGAATCGTAATATGTTGTAACTGACTTATGCAGCATAAAGTGGCATAACAGAATTCAAATTCAAATATTTATAATGCATTCTAAAACTTAAAAATTTATCAATTGTTTTTGTCTGTTTAAAGAAATATCATCAAGTATGGCGCCCAAAACAAGGGACTTTTTGTCAAATTTTGGGACGAGTAAAGAGAATACGACTCAGCAAGGTAACTCTAGTTCAAGTTATAATTTATAAGAGAACATATCGATTAGAAACTAATAATCATCTGTCAAAAAAGAAAATATTTAAGACGCATGAAACGTTCTTCTTTTTTTGAGGCTCTTTCCTTTCTGAATTATATATTCTGATCCATTAGATATTTCCGCGCAATAAAAGAAGAATCATGAACATGTCAGGAAGGGCTTCTAATGGATACTTAATTATAGATTTGACCTAATTAATTTTCTTGTAATTTTCTCGTGGTTATGACAAACTTTTTGGTCTTTTCCGGATTCAACATTATCCCTATGTGTATTTCTTTCTCATTTAGCCAACCAAGGAGACCGATAACTACAATACACTAAAGGAGGGGCAACAGGATACCCCCTGTAGTAAACTAATCATCGCTATTCCACTAACTATCTAGTCCTATGTGTCTTTGAGTCGCCTCCGGCGTAGCATGCTTCCTATCTAGCTCACTAGCTGAACCTGCACACCGCACATTGAACCTTATCAACAAATGACTTCTGGAAGATTATTGCTGCAGGCACCCTATATATCCGAAAAGGTGACCTCAGAATACGCTTTACGATCGAGCTGAGAGAAGAGCGGAGAGGCTACAAACACCTTATTCCTGAGATATCTCTCGAACAGCCTCTCTAGCGTCTTCGGGATGAAGCACCTCCAGCTGATTGGCCGAAAGTCTTTAGCAACGACCTAAGCTGTGAAATTCCAGTGAACCTTCTTTATCTCTTGGACCCAGCCCCCACTCTTCGGGAAATTTAAGTTTCCTGAAAATCCGAGAAGTGGACTTCCACCAAGTAATTCAGCCTTGCTTCTTCGTCTTCGGCTAACTCACCATTATAGAGCCTTATG
This sequence comes from Druon quercuslanigerum, assembly GCA_010014905.2. Classification (NCBI taxonomy): domain Eukaryota; kingdom Metazoa; phylum Arthropoda; class Insecta; order Hymenoptera; family Cynipidae; genus Druon; species Druon quercuslanigerum. The sequence goes on along the minus strand of JAAAKG020155450.1, from coordinate 10,304 downwards.
AGGTCGATGCGAGCTTTTGGATTTTTTGCCAGGGTACTTTGGAGATTTCCTGTTTGTAGAATGTTTTTCGATTCCTCAAAGAAGCCCATCAAATCTTCCTGTTTTTAAATTTAGATATTTGTATTCATTCATGCTTTGTTCTCTTATAGATACTTGAGTCTGAAGGTAAATTAGTTCTTTTTTCCCTATTACACAACGCTCTAGTCTTTCTACACAGCTTCTACAAGTGTGGTCTCCATTAAAAATCGCAATATTTTCTCATATGCAGAACCCCACATTGTTGGCAATTTCAGAAGCCTACCTTCCATGTCTTCCATACATTAGTCCCAAAGGGATTCCTGGGGTTTCAAATATATTAAATCGTCGGTTTTTTTTAGGGCTAACTGGAACAATGTATATCTGTGGTCTAAAAGAGACTCCTCATTGGAGATTCTTTAGCCTTCTATCTATTCAAGTGAGAAGGTAAATCCTGTTTTTAATCTAGATTGTCGGAGTGACACTCCAGTTCAGAAGTTCCAGTTCATTACACGCTAGATGTTTAATTAAATCTTTTCCTCTGACGTTGGTTTTTGTGCTTCAACACACTGCATGTGGTAGTTTGCATTACAGCCCAATGGCAGATAAATTCTGCACTCCTGAAATTGCTCATTAAGGGTTTATAAAAGGTCAGGTTTATAGAAGGCCAATACTATAAACACCTTTTGTCTTTCCGCATAACTCCTTTTGAGCCTCACCTCAATGACGGTGAGGTCCCAACGGGCAGAGCTTTCCCTTTCGGCTTTTCCACCCACATCCGCATGTAGTAGTTAAAATTTTATTTTAAAATTATCAATTTTTACTTGAAAAATGCAAAAGTTTAGTTTTTATTTAAAAAACTTATATTTCAACAAAAAGATGAATTTTCTACAAAAAAAGCTCAACGAAAAATAGTATAGTGCATATTTGCACTGAACATATTTTTAATTGCATAAACTGCATTAACGCTTACAAGCGCACTTATTTGAAATTTCAGGTTAACACAAGAATTCCAATTTTTGTATACGGAGTCGGAACTTAATTTCTTCGCTGTAATGAAAATGCAGGATATTTTTAAAAAGCCCAGTTTTGAAATTTTAATGTGCATTATGAAGGTTATGATTTGCGCGTGTTAAAACTGCCGAGACTCGACAGTTGTAATTCATAAAAATATGTGGTTTTTTTGGATTTATCGTAAAGTCGCTATGAAATTGCTAGTAGTTAATCCCTGTTTTTAATAACCAAATTTTTTATGAATTTTCAGCAACCTTTGTTTTTTCCTGCCACACGTAATTTAGGAAAATGCAATCCTGTGTTTATTGTTGCAGAGACAAGTTCAGAATACGAGTTTTTACGTAATAATGCCTCTTTTCTTGCTGGAACATCTTCTTCTCGTGATGCTCATCATACTCGGGAGAGGAATCTTCCTCGTAGGAAGCATAGGTCCAGATCTCCGGCAAGGTGTGCTTTGCCTTCCAGGAGCATGGTTCCACCTACCAGACTTCCTTCTAATGACTATCATGGATATGGGCTTGAAGATCTTGAATTTATTCGACTCACTTCCAAACATAATCCTCACCCCACATTTGTACTTCGAAGATTCACCTTTCCTTCCAATGAGAATATTAAATTGAAAACGGGACGTACTTCCTATGATTCGGTACCAACACATGAACAAATTGTTATATCAAAATCAGATGGTGACGTCTTAGCAATATTACAGAATCCTGATTTGCTTGCTGGAATTTATGTTTTTAATAGGTGCATTGGGCATATGAGGCGGGCGAAAGTGAACATGGAAAGTGGCACAGTCACCGAATTAACCTCCGAAGAAATTAAGGTAGTTCCAGTAGGTTCCCAGCGCCTACTTACAGCACACTTTCAAGTGAGCTTGGTAGATCGCAGTCAGCCGCACTCCTAATTTAATTAAAAATTAACTGGTTCACTTACTGTAACGCTTTAATGTTTACTATTTGTGAGTAAAGAATTTTTAATTGCAAATCTGTCAAATCAAATATTAAAAAATCGCCAACAGCAAACCTTTATAATGGAGAAATTTTGCATGTTGGATATATTGGTCAATATGAATAACTGAGTGTAACTTAAATTTTTGTGTAACTTTTTTCTTCAAAATTGTCTAAATTTAACAGTATTGATTAATGTGTTTGAAAAATTAAAGAGTGTTCAATTATTGCAAATCTTCTTTGAATTTCTTTATATCGCTTAAATTTGTCTTGGTCATGAAAGCAATTAATTATTTGGGTTGATTTAAAAAAATTGAATTTAATTCAAAGAATCTTTTTTCTTATAATTAATGTATTTGCTTCTAATTTATGTTACTTATTAAATCCAGTTAATTAGTGGCACAAATGGAAAACATCTGAAAGATTCAGGATGCTAACAAGATACGGTAATTCCTCTATAAGGTTGATTTATTTTAAATATTACGTAACAATAAAAAAGTACTTTTCGCCTTACAAAACTTATTGATTCTTCATTCATAACTGAAAATATTGATTCAGATAATGAACATTTCACTAATTCATTTGAAAGGAGTAACAAATATATTGTAATGAGAAATAATAAAAAAAATCAATCTATTGTGATTAGCAAAGCTTTAGCATTTCATAAATAACCCACAAAGTCTTTTTTAGATATGGGCGGAAAATTTTTAATTAAGTGTCTTCTTGCCTGTAAATAATTTTTAAAATTTGAAGCTGGTGCATTTCAAACTGATGATGCAATAAATAATTAAAAATATTTTTGGAATTAAAACAAATAATTTTGAGATATCGATACTTTTTTTTCAACGATGAAAGTAATATAAAAAAGTGATATGATATGAGACTCCTTTAGATGTTAATAAATTAAAAATCCTTCGAAACTTTATTGTTTATTCACTTTACTAATTCACATGGTTTATTTCATAAATAGATTAGGAAATTCTTAAATTTCCAAGGCTATTTAAACTAATCTATTTATAAGCATTTAATCAGACATTTTTGTAAAAATTCCTAAATCCATAATTTTAAATTTTGGTAAAATTTTTCAATTTGTTGCAAAATCTTGTAAAATGATGCTTTTCTTAGAATTCGGACACTTTCAGAAAATTTCACAAGTAATTAGAAATTCGCAAGAATTATTGCAATTTTCAAATATTGCTATGTGGTAATTTCAATTGCGACTTTTCATACCGTGCACCATCAACATAAATTATCTGAGTATATCAAAATAAAGTGACGATGTGCCTATGAGTAGTTAAATTTTATCAAATTGATAAGATGATAATGATGAAAATTTTCCATCATATCAAGCTTAAACAAATAAGACATAAACGCGATTAATTTATGGGAAGGGGAGATAAACAAATATCTCAGAACATTATAAGCAAACGAAACGTCTGAAAATTTATTAGTAATGCTATTCACATAATTCAGCGTTAATTAGTTTTTCCAACATTTAAAAAAAAATGAGAATCCCTTGTACTGTGGTGTTAATTTTCGACGTTATTCTGAATTCCATTGGTAAGTAAGGAAAATGATATTGATATAATTTCTGAACTACTTAAGTATCATAAAAGTAGACAAAATTGTAGGACTTATTTATATTGATGAGTGTTTCACTGTTCACATTGTAAATTTAAAGCAAGATAGAAAAGATTTAGTATATAATTTTTTTATTTTTATTTTGAAGCAGGTACTCGTCCGAAACATTTGTTTCGTTGCGTTGCCATTCGTTTTCTTGTTGTTAAGTACTGACATATGGAAACAAAATTGAAAAACCATATTGTTATAATTTTCTAGTTTGTCCACCTGCCTTTTTATATTCACATAAGATACACAATAATGCGAATAATGCATTTTTTTAAATCACAATAATTAAACAATTTTGTAAATATTGTTTCTCACTTTCGGCGGGCTGCTATTTTGCAATAATATCTTGCACATTTACAGTTGGCAGGCGTGTCGTAACCAATTTTAAGCCTTGACAACATTGGTCTATCATTGTTCAAATAATATTGAAAATGTCACACAATCGCGTTTTAGCACACACCTTTTCATAATCCAGGATGTATAATTCTTTCCAATTAAAAAATTTAATATCTTTTATAAATAATTCTGAAAATCTGATTTTTCACACTATGTTGATATTCAAGTACAATTTACAGTATATTATTTTTTTTACAGAAGTATCGTCAAGTACGTCACCGAAAACAAGGGACTTTCTGGCAAATTTTGGGACAAGCAATGAGCATGTGAATCATCGAGGTAAACAAAGATTAAATAAAAATGTATAACAGAAGTATTATTTATTGTACAGTTTATATTTAAAAAATAAAACTTTAATTATCGCTTAAACTAAAAAATATTGAATCTGCACATAACATTGCTCTTTCGTTTTTGAAGTATGTTCCAGTAACAATGACTTTTTCACATATTTGACCTATAATGATTTTCTTATAGTAAAGTTATTTTAATTTGTTTTTCATTTTAGCAATTTCATTACAGAAAATGATTGTACAAGTACACAGTGAGCAATAATTAACATCAACCTGAACTCTTTACTCAAAGCCCGTTCTTTGCAGGATTTACTTCTCTTACGTTGATCGAATTTTTTGATTAAAAAATTTTAAAATCAATTTATCCTTTTTTTAAAGTGAAACAGTATTTAAAAATTTTTTTATAAATAATAGAACTAGTAAACCAGTTTCTCTAATCTTTGGCTTCAAACGAAAACTGTTTCTTCTGTAGAGGTTTTTACAAAAAAAAAGGAATTTTGCCCTTAAGTTTTTGGAAAATTCTCCTTTTACAAAAACTCTTAGCAGGATTCAGTTATTGTTGCATTTGATATGTAAAATATGCCAGCTTTTGCTTGAAAGAAAATTTTACAAGAACTTTTTACATTCTCATTAGAGAAGGTATTAGATTTGTAAAAAAATTTGACCCCCTTCACCAGTTTTGATCAAATTTCCACGTTTTGAGACCCTCTGATTTCGACAAACAGGTTTTTATGAATGTGTCTCTCTAAATGTCTGTATGTATGTCTGTGCGTATGTATGTCAGTCTGTTTTGACGATATCTTTCGAAAAAAATGGATCTTTAGATTAGCCTTTGGTACACTCTTTTAGTGTCCTAAGCTAAAGTCCAAGTTCGGTAGTAAGCTATTTTGCACAAAAATTCAAAAAGTGGGCCAATGTGGATATTTTTCCGATAAAAAAATACACGGAAATGAACATTTAATGCAAAATAATGCACGATATAAAGAAAATTTAAAGAAAAAAATGTTTTGTTTTGAATAACCTACAAGATTATGATAAAAACTTTTTGAATTTTTCTAAAAAACCGTAAATTCTAATAAATAAGCAATGGTAAAAAATAGTTGGTGACCTTCTTAGCATAAAACACCAGCCAGGTATGACTCTTGTTTGAAAGTACCAACCCCCTTCCCTTCATTAATCGAAGTTTTGTTGGACTGTTATTCTAACTAGACTCTCCATCCTAGACGCATTGACAGACTCTTTTAGTGAATTATTGGGACATGAAGAAATAGGGCACCACAACTGCGATGTGTAACACGATGCGATAGATGATTCAATTGAGAAAGTCTGTGCCACTGAGGATAGGGATATAATTTAGAAGTTGAAAAACAGTAAGGCTGCTGTGTAGGCTAACCTGAAACTGAGGTCTCCGGTTATGTTGTTATTATGTATACTCTCTACGATAACTGTGATTGGTCACAGCACCCCACCATGGAGATTGGTCGCACCTGATTGACATATCATGTCTGTTTATTTTAAATCCTCTGTTGATGTTATTATGGTTTTTTAAGATTTCGATTGCTTCTCTATGTATTCTTATAAAAATTTGGTGCGCTTTTACGATGACGGTTGTTCTGTTAAATAAAATGTTATCTTATATTTCAACATGATATACAGCTAGTGCTTATTGCGTGAAATCTTTTAGACTGACTATACTCTCATATTCCTTTATACGATGGCTAACCGGTCTCCCGGTTTCTCCAATATATTCTTTGCCACAAGGATAAGTGATTTTATTTTACTCCTGGATCATTTAGAGGTGCCCTTTTGTCTTTGGGGTTGTTTAGAAGTTGTCCTATTTTCGTTGGTGGTTTAAATATGGTTGGTATGTTGTGTTTTGTTGAGATGTCTTCCTATATGTTCTGATACCTTAATTGTACGTGAAGATGGTGGTCGTTTTTCTCTCTCTTTCTTCGGTAGCTTGTGCTAACTTATTTTTTAATTGTATTTTTTAATAACTTATTTATTTGCTTGATCGTGTAATCGTTTTGTATCAGGATTTGTTTCTGTTTTGTTTAATTTCCATGTTAAACTGGATATAAGGTATTTTTTATTGATGAAATCGAAAAACTTATTGAGTTTATAATTAAGTCTGTAGTACAGTCACTGATGACCTTGGCAGTTGATGAATCTATAAAGATTAAATTAATAAACATAAAGCTTACGAATGTTCCTGAAGTGCGATGTTGAGCTTGATGATGCATTGCTAGAGCAACAAAAATAAGGCATGTAGATAAGTTGAATTATTATTCTTGAGTTAAAAATCTTAGATAGACGAAATTGTCGGTAACAGCAGTGTTAGAAAGGGAAGGTACGTCATGATCATTTATACTGGTGGGTCGATGTGGCAATTTTATTTCATTTACCTTGACGGGAGATAGTAGTCATAGGGAAATCGATTCCTGGTTGTAGCCATTTAGGAATATTGAATTTTCTGAAGAAGTCACTCTGGAATGTGCACGTATTAAGGAATTTGGTCAAAGCTCTACGAATAAAGTGTTCTTGAAAAACAATATTCTCAGAGCAGTGTTGGAAAGACTCGGCTCGTAAATTGGTCTCAAGCAGACACGACTCGCCTACTTTTTTCCTTCAGGTCGGATGGTGGAGAGATAGGCCCATGGCGGAAAGTCTTATAACACCCGTTAGATAGCTGAGCGCTTCATCCACCACACACCAGTGGTGAGGTCCCGCTTTGGTAAGACGGCACTTCATCTGGCGGTCTGCAGAGCAGTAATGCTAGTTTGCATTCATTTGCTAATAATTTACATAGGAGAATGTAGCTTTCTTTTTTTTGAAATTTGTTCGAAATTGAATTGATCAACTGGTATATACTGCCACAAAAATAATACATGAATAATACATAAAAAGTCCTTCACTTTCTCATTGTATTAATGGTAAAATAGATTCAAAAAATTCGAACAGTTGATTCCTGTTGTTAACAAAACATATATTGAATAAATTTTTTGAATCACAATAATGTCTTGCCTCACGTGCCTTAGAGAAATGCATTCATATATTTCTTGTTGCAGAGTTAAGTCCAGAAACTGAGCTTTCACCTGATGGTCCCCATATTCCTGGTGTTTCTGGTACCGGAACATCTTATCCTCTAGACATTCAACATTCTCCAGAGAGATCTCCACCGTGTGCCAGGCTCAGTTCCAGGTCCAGGTCCAGATCTACTTCTCCAAGACCTCCTAATTCTCATAGGTGCATGGTTCCACCTACTATGCTTCCTTCTAATGACAGGCATGGATTTGGACTTGAATATTTTGAATTTATTCGGCTTACTTCCAAAAACAATCCACAATTTATATTTGAACTTCGAAGATACACTTTTCCTGCTCAAAAAGGACTTAAATTGAGAGAAGGAACTGATTTGTACGAGCCTATGACAAGCTTCGAACAAATTGTTATATCAACAAGTGATGGTGACGTCTTTGCCATATTAGAGACTAAATTGATTCTTGCTGGAATCTACGTTTATAAAAATAGACGTATTAAGAGGGCAAAAATAAACATGCTAAGCGGCATAGTTACTTTATTAACCCCAAAAGAAGTCAAGGAAGTTCCAGTAGGTTCCCAACGACTAATTCCGGGAAATTATAGAGTTAGCTTAATAAATAACGGAATTCCCCATGATTAATTTAATTTTAAATTCACTGACTCACTTACTTGAATTCCGTCATGGCTTTATTAGTCAGGGTGGTTAATTCAATAGGCATAGATATTATATCACCTGCTAAGGGGCTGTCAAGAAAGTTCGTAAAATTCCTCCGGCAAATGTTACGTAATACGTTCAGCTACCTTTTATTTATAGGAAATTTCTATTCAAGTCGCCAGAATTACCATGCCTTTTTTAAATAGCGAAACATATGTTACAAATGTAAAATATTATAAGAATTCTCAAAACATAAATGAAGGCTATAATGTTTATCATCACACTTTAAAACATCAATATTAATAATTATATATTTTTTTATTTAATATTCTTATGATAAGGATATTTAATTGTATCTTTAAAAAATTGTAGAACTTCAAATTGTAAATTTATAATTTGTGAGTTTTTAAATGTTTTATGTATTCTTCGAATTTCCTTGAATCAAAGCAAATTTTCTTAGACTAAAGGACAATTATGTTCTTCACGTTAATTTAAAGTAAGTTTCTTCAAATCAAAGAGCCTCTTTTCCTTATTGTTTTTTTTAAGAATATCCTTTTTGCATATAAAATTTTAAATTAAGTTAACAAATTATTTCTTACCTTCTAATTCTTATTGGTACAAAATCTTCAATTTACAGAAAACGTATACGGATAACTGAATTCTGTTTAAAATAACAATAAAATCGTTAGAAAATCTACAAATAGAAAAAAAAGACCAAATATAAGGGCATACACAGTAAATAGTGAAAGTTGAAACCCACATACAAAATATTGACAAAATTTGGGAGTAGAAGTAATTACAAATTTTTTTTAATCTTATTTATGGATGTCCTAGTGGCAGTTATAATAGTCTGGATTAAAAGACTTAGAAGTAAATTGTAATTAGAAATATTTATAAAAAGTCAATGGATTTAGGGAACAAAAAGCTTTAGAAAATGGTACATTTCATTCTCGTCACATTTTTATTTTGATATCAGTTAGACCGAAAAATTTTCTACAAATTAATATTTGATAGGATGCGTAGCTTTTGTTTAAATCTTAGAAAACACAATGAATAGTGATGAATATAATTTTTGTGAAATCGATACAAGGTGAAATAAAATTGTGTTCTAGAAAATTTGTCACCTAAATTATATCTACAAATTTGTTTGAAAGCTCTTTGAGCTAGGATGCTCAGTATTTATTCAATTTGTAAAATATAATAATCAAAAAAATAAAATAAAATTAATGAGTAAATCACCACAAGGTGCAATAACATGTTTAATATCAAATTTATTTTTAATGGTGCAATATATGAATAAGCGAACTTAGGCCAAGGTACAGAAATAAATATAATATATATATTTGATATAATAGTATTAAATTAAATGTATAAGAAATCACTTTATGAAAAAATTCAAGTGTGAAGCATGCAAAACTGTGAGGGAAATAGAAATAGACAGCGCCTAGAGTACATACGGTTCAAAATAATTAGGAATAAGAATGTGTTCGTTAAAGCCCCAGGAGCTTTAAATAATGAGAACTTTTAATTATTAAGACACAGTTTTCTGGTTCAAAGATTATTTTATAAACAATTATTTATTTAAAAGTGAATCTTTTTGGATGGCATGTTTTTAGTAATTGTTGATGTTAGCAATGTGGGAAGAATGGTTTGCGTAATTATCATAAGATGCAATAATTTAGTAGATAAGAACTATATAATATATGTTACACAATGTGAACAAAAGAGAAAATAATAATTATTTACAATTCTGACCCAATTCTTTGTTATTCCAAAAAGTAAACATTCAAATTTCCGTTCGCATCTCTGTCCCCCTTTTGACTATCTCTCTCTATTTCTCGCTCTCTCTCTCTCTCCCTCTCTCTTTCTTTCTCTCGGTTTTCCCTCTTTATGTAACAAATATTTCTTCTTGAAAATTTAACAATCTCTAAGAAGATTTCTTTCCCTTTGAGAGGTTAGTCTAAGTCGGATTTTTGCACGTTATACATCAAAAAAAATTCTCTTAGTGTGTGTTTAATTTTAATTATTTAATTTTTAATGCGACGGGCTACAGCATGTAACAGGCGAGCGAAAAGATAAGTCTATTTCATTTTCTTTGAAACTTTTCTTTCTAATATAAAAAATGTCTGGTACTATTTGTGAAATTATTAAAATAATTCGGAAAATAAATAATTGTCATAATTTTAATCTTTGTGAAATCTTTGGGAATGCTTTAAAAACCATTGCGAAATGTTTCAAGTATTTTTGAAATATTCGGTAATATTTGTGAAATTATTGAAACTTTTGTGAAATACTTGAGAGATGATTGTGAAG
>JAAAKG020155440.1:0-30456 GCA_010014905.2 Druon quercuslanigerum | reverse complement strand
CTCCCATCACCATTCCTCCCATTGCTCTGCCCTTTTTATTCTTCCTCTTTGCATTTTGAACTTGCCATTTGTAACCTGTAAGAGTATTACTTACTGGAAATATAATGTAAATGGAAAATTAACAAAAGTCTGGAATGCATTTTTTTGTGCAGTGCCATTAAATATTTTATGGTAAGAGCTCGAATGAGTAACGTGTGCAATTACTATTAAAACTATTTTATTATTCTTACTGCAGACGACTTGCGAGTAAACATTTTTTTTATCATCGTCTTCTTTTAGTTATATAGCTACCATTTTCAGAACTTACCGTTTTTAATTCTTTTTCCGAATTATTCGAATTTTTGACAATGTTCTTAGTGTCGACCAGTGTAATTGTTCAATTTTTTATGTTATTTTGTCGAGAACTAGTCCTTTTCTCAATAAGTGAAAAAACTGCAAATATCAGTTGATAAAAAGAGAGCTGATGAGCTCAGAAGTAATATGAACATTATTAAATTTTTCAGACTTCCAGTTTGAATTTATAGGCGAATTCAAATATTTAACAGTATTACCTCAATTGTTAATTTTTTTTTATTCTGTCATTTTTAATGTTAATTATTACAATTTTAAAACTCTATAAACTTTTGTAGGTCTAAGTTTCCAAATTTTAATTATTAAAGTACAAAATTTAATTTTAAGCACATTTTTTAAATTTTAAGACTTTCGATTTAAAAATGTTTAATTTTTAACGTCCCCTATTTCAAACGATTTAAACTGTGTTCCATGTGCGGGAAAAATTTACGCATATAGAACTCGAAGTGGTTTTATTTAAAATTTAAATAAATAAATTAAGTTGAAGTAATATTTAAAATCAAATTATTCTTTAACGCACAAAAATCTTACATTAACAAGTAAAAATATATTTAAACTCCAAGAAGTAAAAACTTTTAAAATTCGAGAAAGCGCATTTTGTATGAAGTGTTTCATTATTCTATTGAAAATCTACGAAATTTATCGTTAGAGTTAATCAATTTTAAATGGTCGTAATTAATTAATTGCCTGCAATCACCTACCATTTTTACGCTTTAAATTTTGAAAGCTAACAATTTTAAACCTTCCAATTGAAATTTAATTTATTTAGACGCACATTTAGTCATAATATAAATTGTAAAATTTTTAATGATTCATTAGAAAATACTGGCTAACTTTAAAATTTAAATTATTCGATATTAAAATTGACATTTGTTTTAATCAAGTAATATTTTTTCTTAGTTTGAAAAAAAAAATTTTTTAATTATGAAAATATAAATTTTTTAGTTACAGCTAACCAAATTATTTTATTGTATCCTATGCTTAATTTAACCAAAACGTTTGATACACTTAAAGCAAATGTTTTGTAGGAAAAAAAACTTTTGTCATAAATATATTAATTTAAATATATAAATATCTGTGCATAATAATATATCTCGTTTATGCGCGTAAAAACTAAAGTGAGATGTATAAATTGATTCAATAAAATGCGTATAGTTTGCAAAAAAAATTAGGTAAAATTCAAGTGCAACAGGATAATCTATTATTATAGACAAAATTGTGATAAGCGGAAATCCTTCCTTTTAAACGAATTGCATTTTATTAAATCAAAGCATTTTTTCCTCTTTTTATATGAGGATGCCTCAACAAATTTTGCATAATAAGAGTAAATTTTATAATTTGGGTTATAGGCTATATACAAATTAATAATTGACAAAATCTACAATAAGCAGTTTCCACTTGGTTTATTTTTTTACATTTTGGTGCACTGCAAAGGCCAAAGTTGACTTTTAAACTTGGCATAAAGTATAAACGTAGCGGTCGATATGATTGACCAGCACTGCCATATAGTTTATTGCCAAATCTTAGATATAAGCCCATCTAAAAAGAAAAGAATTCCGAATCTAAAACATGGTTTTAACATTTTAAAGGTTCCTGAAACAGCTGCGAGTCCATGGGAAAGATTTGAGGGGTCATTAATAAGCATTGTTAACATTTTTTGGCACTTTCGCACTGTAAACGGGGGTCAACAAGACCCAAAGGGCTTTTTTATTTTTTAAAGTGATCAAAAAAATCTGACAAAATGTATACACTAGCAATAAACCTTCTGTTTTATGAATAATTCAAAAATTTAGAGGTTACCAATTTTTTTAAACAAATCATTGCATTAAAAAATTAAAAATAGAAAACAGGCATGATATTGTTTAAACAGTTACAGTTTTGCAAAAAATGGATCAAATTTAGAATAAAACCCGTCAAATTAAAAGCTAAACGTACAAACTTAAATATACAATAAGCTAAAACAAGCTATTGCAAAAAAAAATGCCTAATTTTCATGCAAATTTTTAATAAAAAATATTAAGCTATGAGAGTAGTACTGTTTGAAAGAAAATACACCATTTTTTTACATTTTATGCACATTTATTTATCCAAAAGTTGTGAAAAGTAAAAAATGACTGAAATTTACATTTTTAATACAATTCGAAAAAAATTGGCTCTTAAAATTACTTCCTAGTCGCTTTTCTCGCCGCCACGCGGTGCGTTCCTCCATTTCGAATGTCAACGAAAAATATTTTACGTATCATAAAATCGGGTAGAACATTAAATACGATAAAATAGACTCAAAATAACTCATAAAATAAAAAAAAATTCATTAACCTCCACTAAAAGTTAACGTAAACTGTAAATGGGGGAATATTTGACCCGACGTCTGGGTCAAAACGACCCCCGTTTACAGTGCGACGGTTAAGTCAGTGGCCAAAGGTAAAAAATGAAACTGTCGCAGTTCAGATATTATGGGTCAAAAAAAAAACGAGTGGGAAAAAAGCACGAATACGCCATGAATATTATTATATATTTAGGAATAAAACTCGTAATAATTCTTGTTCCTTGATAGGTTGCAGATTTGAGAGCCGTCGATATCAAGAAGGTGCTGCGGTTACAACTTCTGAGCCCTGTTTACAGTGCAAATGCATAGAAGGGTCGTTACGATGCAGATTGCGCGTCTGTCCACGACTACCAAATCCACCACCACCAGGTTGTCGTGCTCGGCCACCCGGAGAAAACGTGTTGTGCTGTTCAGAGTTAGTATGCGGGGAATCAGGTTAGTACGATACTTCCAATCGATTCACCTAATGCCTGATGCAAATTGCAAAATGCAGTCCAGTTTCAATTCCGATGTTCTACTGATTCCATGCGAGATTTTGCGACAAGCATTCTCTCATTCCTCACGGTCCACGCCGAGAAAGACGGAAATCGATTAGGTCGATCAGACTTTCAAATGACAGATACGAGCATACATAAAATACGTTTTCAATGAGGGAGCCTATTCACCTCGATAGCTAGTTTTTCGGATGAAGATTCGCTCTATGAATCGAATATTCTCGAGACTAAAGTTAGGCGTGGAAATTCAAAATTTATTCAGACGAAACGGTTTACAGAAGCGGAAAGTGATTGCCTGTCTATTAGGATCTAGAATTTTCTCCAGGAGAAAATTGCTGAATTATTAAAACCTCGATATCTTCCCGTGGAACTGATTTACATTGCATTCTGATGGAAAGGTTCCGAGGAAAATTTTATCCTGAATTAGAAAGTTTGGTATATTATTTGAAATGTTCTCGTTGCTTCGTTGCCATCAGAGAAGTTTAACTCAGTTCTTTAAATCTTTTCCCTGAGAACAATTCAGATAATAAATACGTTAAATACAGAAAACATTTGCCGGTAGGAAACTTTAAACTTGTTTCTAGAATTAATATCGGGGCGAAAATTTAAAACAATTAAATAGAAAATAAATATATTTCTGAGAGATGTGTATCTGATAGAAATGGATAAGGTGAACTTGTGGAGTGTGTTGCAGATGAGGCGGAAAATGTCTTGCGGCGTGCTGATATGGGAACTGAACTGAGGAGTGAAGATGATGGTAGGATCCTTTTCTTCCATAATTTATCATTATTTTTGAAACCAAAATGCAGGGATTATATTAAACATAATAATTTGATAACTTTTTTTTAATAAAAAACATGTAATCCAAATTTTAATCATCATTATTTTTCTTTACATATTCTTGTGTGTAACCATTTAATTTCTTATATTAAATAAAAAAAAACGTTCCATAACGTATGGTGGAGAATGCTATTATTTTTAAATGATATTTAATTACGTAGAATTTCGTTATAAATGTATCAATCCTGATAGGAAACGAAGGTTAAATTTTAGAATTTACTCTCGGCCACGGAGAATGTTCAGTAGATAAACCCTGTTTTGGTCAGCCAATCGATTATGTACTATATTTACATACGTTGAAGTTTTATATCATACTTGTTGCAATTAAAAATAGTTTTTTTGTAATTATATCACTGCTATTTGAATTTATCAACCGGTTCGTTATTCTTATCAGATACTTATGTAACAGATATAATTAATCTTGCACAAAATGGCTAAAGTCACAAAAAAATTAATTCTGTACAATAATTTCATTCAGAAAAAATTTGTTCACATTTCCTATTGAATATTTTTTAAGATTCGAGGGATCATTGGCAAAATCTTGATTGTTTGAAAATAAGTTTTTGTTTTGTTAACTTTTTTATTGTTGTTGAATATTTCGGCATCATCCATTCATTTCGATAATAATTGTACATTTTTTGTGAGTAAATAAATTTCCAAAATAAAATTCGCTCATTTTAAGTTAGAAAAATGTACCACATTTATTTTAAATTATTGTTTTACATAGTTATTTCAACCAATTAAGATGGTCACTTTTTTTAATTTTGCACGGTTGCAAAAAATGAATCAAGAATTTTTCTAGATAATAAATATGATAACATTATTCTCGTATATAACATAACATTCACTATGAGTATTGCAATTACCAATTTTTTTTTTGTTTTCGTGTAAAAAACCGAACGAAAGATTTCAATTTCAAGAATGTTCTATTTCCTTTTTCATGTCAAAATATAACTTCTTTCACAAGTAGTGGCTTCGTAAATTTTAGGATGTTAAAAAAGGCTATAAAATGTCATTAATTAATAAATAGTAAAAGTAACACAGCAATGAGGAGAAGAGGGACTTTTTCAGCGAGCACTAAAAAAATATTCGACTCGTAAAAAGTCCTCTCCACCATTTTTGGAAAAAATGTATGGCTTCTACTCGTATAGAAGAAATTGTGAAATTTCATTTATTGGAAATATTATAATAGAAAGTTTGCGAAATTTGTGGTATATTTATAAATTACAAAATATAATAATAATTATATATATGATATAATAATTTGAAATCCCTTCAATTCTTCGAAATTCCACTAAAATCTCCTGATATCCTTAAATATTCGTGACAATACTTCCGTATTGCATAAGATCATTGAAATTCCACAAAAGGTTTAAAAATCTTACGAGATTCCTTGAAATATTTTAAATCCCTTAGAAATTGATTGTAATCATGAAAATCCATTGAAATTTTTTTGAATGTCTTGAAATCGCTTACAATATATTAAAATCTATTACATTTTTTTTAAAGCCATTTAAATTCCTCAAATCCCTTCAAATTATGATAGAAATTGGAAAATACTTTGAAATTCCGGTAAATCTTGTAGAAATCTTGAAAAATCCTGTAAATTATGTGCATGTACTTTTGATTTTTAAAATTTTCTAAAACCCTTCGAAATCCCGGAATATCATCGAAATCCTTTTAAATTTTGTAAAATTCATTATAATCCCTTAAGATCCTTTGAAATCACGTAAAACCATTGAAACGTTTTAAAACCGTTAAAATCCCTCTAAATCCTGAAAAATCTTTACAAATAATTTGAAATTCCCTAATATCCCTGCAAATCTTCTAAAATCCACTGAAATTTTTTAATATTTAGAAATGACTTTAAAACTCGTAAAATTCGTTACAATTCTTTCGAATACTTCGAAATATATAAATATGTTTTAAAGTGCCTGAAACCTTTTAAACCTTTTTAAATACATTCAAATCTCGAAAATTCGATTAAAATTCCTTGATATCCTTGAAAATTCGGGAAAATACTTCGGCATCGCAAAAATCCTTTAAAATACTTTGAAATCTCGTCACTTGTTTGGGAATATTTCCAAAAATCTGAGAATCTCTCAAAATCGGTTCAAATCTTTTTAAATTCTTTGAAACCTTTGAAGATATTTTTAAATCACCAAAATCCTTTTAAATATCTTTAAATTCTTTAAAATCTTCGAAATACCATCACAATCCTTTCATGTCGTTTAAAAATCTTGAAAACATTTCGGCATCTTATGAAATCCTGTTGAAATCCTATTATGTGTTTTGAAATATTTCTAAATATTTTGAAATCTCATAAACTCCGTTAAAACCCCGTCAAACCCTTTCATATCTATAACCTTGAAGTCTTTAAAATCCTCTGATGTCCTTTAAAATTAATCACAATACTGTGATATCACCTGAAATTTTTTAAAGTCCTTTGAAATCAGGCAATATATTTTATAATCTCTTAAAAACTCTTAAAAACTGTGCAAATCCTTTGAAATTTTTTGAACGTGTTACAATTTTTTTAATCCTTTTAAACTGGCGGATATACTTGTAAATCACTTGGAATCTCTTAAATCCTTTAAAATTCCGTGAAATCGTCAAAACTTGTCAAAATTTCGGAATTGTGACATTTCGGAATATCTAAAAACTCCTTAAAACCTTTTAATATCTGTTGAAATCTGCGGAAATCGATAGAATTGATAAAAGTCCCTTAAATTTTCTCTCTGAAATCGAACTGGGTAATTTCTATAAATTCTTGAAATCTTTTAAAACATTTCAAATGTGTGAAAATGCTCCTAATCTTTTCGAATCGTTTAAATACCATTAAACTTTTGTAATCCCTTGAAATCTCTCGGTACTCCTTCAGATCTCATGGAATCCATTAAAACCATTATAAATCTCATTAAATTTCGCAAAAATTTTGTAATTGTTTGAAACGCATTGCAGTCCTTCTAGCATACATTGAGATTTCATGAAATCACTTAAAATACTTAAAATCACTAGAAATCTTTCAAATCTTTAAAATATTTGAAAATCTTTCAGAAAGTTGTTTATAGTGAGAACAATTGTCGAATACATGATACGAAGAGTAAAAAATTAAAAATCTTACGCAATTTAAAGTAAAAACAATCATCCTTACGCAATTAATGGACTTTCCCTTATTCATTTCAGACGTCACACTTGTCCTTTATTTGACGTCAGTGTGCTAAAAAAGCACTACATTAGCCATGCTCTACAGGCATAACAAAGGGATAAATCATGCATGTTGTTATAAAAATATATATAAAAATATTTCAACTACGGATATTTTGATTATCTTCTTTCTCTTAGATTGTTCTCTAGACCATACGGCTGTTTATAACTGGGATTATCTTCTATTTGTAATTCATGAGTGTGCATTAGATTAGCTTAGCACTTAGTTCTTGTGCAGGCTGCTTGTACGAAGGCATACGATATGCACCAGGATCAGCAATGATGGGCTCTCGGAAGTGTGAATATTGTTATTGCATATCCGGTACCAGAAGATGCATCAGACCAAAATGTTTGCTTCCCTTACCTGGTTGCACGCCGGTTTATGTTCCTTATTCCTGCTGTCCAGTCTCCTACAACTGTACACGTGAGTAAATTAAATTTTACAGCATTTACGAAATTCAACATTAACTTATTAAGCAAATTCAGAATTTCCAGATAATTTCTTAACCGTAATTCTTATAATTTGAAAATTGAGATTTTCTAATTAAAATAGATTTATAACTTCCAGTACCAGCTTTCATCAATTAAATTGAATTCTTCCTAACGATAAGAAAGTTTATTATGATTTTGATATTTTATCGGAAAAATTTGTAGTTTGGTGCCATAGTCTTTTTTGAACATAAATATTTTTTAAAATCAACTTGTAAAAAACTTGAAAAATATTTATTTTATTTTTTCTTGTTTCACTCTCGCAGATTGCTTTTAAATCTCCACGTTTCAAAGCCCCCTAAAACCGAAAAAACAGGTTTTACCAAAAAGAAAGATCCAGCTTGTTTACCATTATTTTTAAGCAAAGGTTGTGATTTTAACCAAGAAAAAAAATACTACATAATAAAACATTCCATTTTACGATAAAACACTGCAAGATACGAAAAAAATGAATCCGCAATAATTATTTATCCAAAAAAAGGTCTACAAATTTTTTAATAAAAACTTATTAATGGGACGCCCAGTTTTTGTTTTAAACGTCAAAAATCATTTAAAAAATAAAAAAATTAATTTTCGTATAAACGACACAAGTTAGGGTAAGCGCACCAATTCTTGGCACCTTAGACCTATTATTGGCATGCCAAAAATCGAAGTAAATTTCTTTTATTTTGTATAAAAATCATAGCAGTATAAGATTATTTGAGACAAAACATGCTAAAATAATGTATTATCTGCGAAATTACAGAAGGGTGCCAATAATTGGTGCTCTTCTAATACGAAAACAATGAATAAATGAAACTTGTGCAAACATAAAAGATCCACAAAATTTATTATGGCTGTTTTGCGATAAGATTAAAAAAAACAAAAAGAAACTTCTAGGAAAAACGACACAAGGTACGAAAACAAATAAATATTCAAAAATTGTTCTATAAAAAAGATATACAAATTTTTGAAAATTTATTTGGGAGAGAGCGTCATAAGCTGCAAAAAAAATTAATTGATAAAAGTCAGAAAAGATCTGAAAATTGGTAATAAATTTTTATTATAAACATACAATAAAAATTAAAAAATTAAATTTGTGGTAAAACGAACAAATTACAATACATTTTTAATTAACGAATTTGTTTGCAACAGGAAGTTTTTTTATTCGTATGACAATATAGAATAATGGTTGAAAATTAAATTTCCATATTCGTGTTGTCGAATTTCAAAACATATAATCCAAGAGGTGTGAAAAAAATTAGGACCCGTTCATTTTTCGAAACGGATAAAAAATAAGAAAGGTAAAACTTACTAATACTACAAAGTCGGAAACAGGAACAAATCAGAAATCCAAAATTCTGAATCGTATTTATTCGGAAACCAAAGAAGCGGAATGGGTAAAAGTTCGGAAATGTTAAAATTAGGAGGGTAAACAATTAGGAGTAAGTAAATATACGGAGAGGAAAAATTCGGAAAGTAAAAAATTTCAGAATAGTAAATAAATGTACCTATTAACAGGTGTATAACTGTTTATTTATAGTAGCAAACAAATACTTATCACAGTAAATTTAAATATCATCTCCTAATAAATTTATGTTGTACGTTAAAAATGGGTTTTAAATTAAATAATGATAAGTTTTACCATTATGAATTATAACCCATTTTGAAATTTTAATTTTTTTAATTTTTATCCCTTCCGAAAAATAAACGGGCCCCAAAAAATTTCAAAATTAATTTCAATTTACCGGTAAAGTTCCCATTTTGTCTAAACTTTCCCGTATAAATACACCCGTATAAGTCTATCAAAAACAATCAATATTAAATAAAAAAATGAAAAAGTTACATTTTCAGTAAAAAAAATTAATTAAAAAAAAAATACAACAAAATTTGGGTAAACAAAGTGCTTAAATTTTCAACCAAAAAAGATTAATTTAATATAAAATTTTTTTATTTGAATTCTCAACTAAAAACGATCAATTTTTAACTAAAAATGGAATAGCTAATTTTTTTGTTAAAAAAAATGATTTAAAAATAGGGTTTTAAAGAAAATAGTTAAATCTTAAACTAAGTGTCAATCTTAAACCAAGTAGTGGAACTTTTAACCAGAAAGATATGGAATAAAAAGAATAACCATTAAAAGAAAAATAGTTCGAGTTTTTTGTTCGATTTTATTAATTCAGTTCGCATTCGAGCGAAAAAAAACGTGAAAAAATGAAAGTTTCTTGAAAACAGAATAACAAGAGAAATTCTTTTAAAAAAAGGGAAAAAGAATGAATAAAAGAGGGGAATAGGGAAAAGAGTGTGATGTCTTTATTTTGACGCTTTACATGTAAAATAAAATCACTGATTTTAATTTTTTTTAAGTATTTTAAAAAATTGCTATTCAGATTTATATTTTCCATATATTCCCTCTGTAATTCTTCGTTAGCGTCTGAAGTTTCAGTCCAATCAATTTAGTCACCTAATATATTTAATAATCGTGAAGATTCCAGTTTGAATTTGTGTTGCGATTTTTATTCAACAGGTGCGGAGTCTTGGACGACCGTGGCCTCAATGTCAGGAAACGGTTAGTATCGTGTCCACAGTTAATTAAGGCGGGCTCACGCGATTCGCAGTCCACGATCTCGATGACCTTCCTTCACGCCCAGTGAACGTGTGGAAGGGTCGCGTCGTTCGATTGGTAATCGTGTCTTCCGATAAAAACCTGCTTCGCAGATCCGAGAGGGCACTACTATTATAATTTCTTTCTTTCAGACTGTCGAGTTGATGAACGGGTTTATAAGGAGGGTGAAATGGTGCGGGACATCGCTTGGAAGGCCACCTGCGACAATTGCTTCTGTGCTATGGGTGCTGTGCGTTGCGTTCCACTTGCGTGCGCTCCACCACTTCAGGGTTGCAATCCAATTGTCCGCGAAGGACAATGCTGTCCTTCTACTTATAATTGCAGTAAGTGATATCAGAGTACAATAATTCCTAATATTATAGTAATTATTCATTTGTCACCTTGAGACCATATCGAATGCATATGGTCCCAAGGGTTTTCTTTGTTTATAGAGTGATTTTTTTGCAATACCCATTTTGGAAGTGAAGACTTTTATGTCTATAGATGATATGAAATGCTTCAATCCAGCAGATTGTGCGAGAATAATAATGACACATATGCACTTTTAAATTTAAAAATATTCATAAAAACTCTTTATACTCTTTTATACATATTGGCTCAAAACCGCCATATCGGATTGGTTGATGATAAAGTCTACTAATATGCTAAATATTTTACTTAGATTGTTGTTGCAAAAAATGGCGTGATGCATGTGCGATAGGCGATTACAACAGCATTTATTGGTTATCATATTTGTTGTTATCAGCATTTACCTTCAGCTCTTCGAACTTGTTTCCGTTTCCGCACTAGCTCCACACTCGCTTCACCGATATTTTAATTACCAATGTATCAGAATGAAAATATCGATGTTATCAATATATCGGATAAAAGATATCGATATTTTTGATATTTTTGTTTTAAATAAAGAAATCATTATGAAGAATGTAAACACATTAATTTAACTTTATTAATTAAGTATAAAAGTCATTAACTAGAATGATTTATTTATGCTGATTCTTCTCCTTCAAGCTCTTAAAGAAAGTACGTTTGCAGACAAAAATATATATCTTTCTCTATTTTCAAACACTTTTGAAACTTTATTAAAAAAATTAAGCTTTATACTTTATTTCCTCCTTTGTTCTGATCCAAGGCATGGAAATAAGCACTCTTATATACAGGATACAGGTTTTCTATTATAATATAATCATATAATATAATAATATAATATAATAATAATATAATAATAATATTATCTGGGAGAATTACAGTTTTTGACAAATCAAATGGAATCGATGTTGTCATTGGATGGGAAACTGAAAGTGCCTATATTATTGGATTTTAAGAGAAATAAATTGTTGAAAATATAAAAAGTGTACATTCTGCCAAGTAGAAAATAAATAAAAAATGATACGCATTCATTTGCCCGAAATCTCATTTTTCCTAAAACTCATTTCACCAAAAAAATCACTAGATTTGTAGACGATATAGAAATAAGTGATAGAGCTGATCGGGATTGATAATTCGGTGAAAAGAGTTTTACAAACGGAAGTTAGGTATCCTTTATGATAATTTTTTGTCCTTTAAATTTGCTTCTACTTTTAAATGCGATAGCGAAAATAGAACAAAGGAAGGAAAGGTTTGTCGCGTCGTTTTAATTTTTCTTCAAATTTAATAATGCGAGTTTTTATTTATAAATGAAAAATTTATATTGAATTGATTGAAAAATAATTATATGGATGATTCTTTAGAGCTCCTTCCGGGTATTCCATGCGTTGAAAATACATCTTCTTCCGAGAAGTTTGGATGAAAACTGAAATTTAAGATATTCGGATGATTTTTATAGGTCTCATATTGTTCTAATAATTAAACTTGGTACTTCAGGTATTGAAAATACATCATCCTATGACATGCAGGTTTAAGAACTGAACTTTGAGATACCCTGATAATTTTTTAAAAGGTTCTGTCTTTCCACTAATGATACCTGGTGGACAAGGTAGTAAAATCACATCTCTCTTGACGAAGTGGGGTTAGGAACTGAAATTTTTTAGACCTGAATGGATTTTTAAAGTCCTGTCCATTCTAATAATTAAACATGGTAGTCCAGGTCTGGATGTTAACATCTGCTCTACCAGGTTCAATTGTTGGAATGTTTGGACTATTGAAAAACATTCCAGGTTTAATTATTAGAACAATTTAGCCTTTAGAAAATCATCTGGGTATCTTAAATTTTAGTTTTCATCGAAACTTCGCTGAGAAGGAATAATTCACAGAACGGATGAAACTTTACAAACCCATTTATTTAATTATTTTTTGATTATTTCAATATTAATTATTTATTTCTGAAGAATAGTTCCTACTTGCGGGCCACACGTGACACAGGTGATTTTTCGAGATCGAATTTTATAGGAAAGAAAGAATGATTTAAAACAGGGCAAATTTTTTTTGAATATTCAAAAACTATGGAATGATAAAATATAGGATATATATAATAACTTAGAATTTTCTAATTATTTTTTTATCGCAAGCTGTATTAGCGGAGGAGGTACTCGCACGGCGGAGGTGGTAAATATAACAAGGTCGACGTCTATTGTTTTTTCGCCTATTTTTTTAACCTCGCTTGCGACCTAGTGAAAAATATAAAAATATGTTTCAGGTATCACATTACTCGTTATTAAAAACCAAAGTGAGCATCGTTCTTCGTTTTTTAAAAATTTCAAAAAATTACCCCTAATTAGGGGTTGAGAAGAACTAAAAAAAATTAGTGAATACCACTAATTTTAAAATCATTTTTTACAATTTTTAACATTTATCAATTTAGAGGATGCGTGATTTTACTTTTGTAAGGTTTATTTTATTAAAAAAATACAAAAATACAAATAGGATTTCCCATTTTTATTCTAATAATTCTATCACTGAGAAAAAAATTTGCATGGGATGCAAATATTTGACCTTTTTAGTAGTAAATCAATTTTATTTGTTAAGAACTCATCTTTTTAGCTAAAAACTAAATTATTTAGATAAAAATTTAACTGTTTGGTTTAAAATTCATCGGTTTGGTTGACTATTCAACTATACTTTAAAAAATTAACTTCTTAACCCTAAATTTGACTATTGCAGTTGAAAATGTATTATTTTGTTTGAAAATTAATTTCTGCAGCTGAAGCTTTAACTATTTTTCATATTGATCATTTTTAGTTAGAAAATTCATTATTTTGTTTGAGCGTTCAATGTTTTCTAAAACATTTTGCGTTGAAGGTAAAAGAAATCAGTCCTAAAGTCATGTACATTTATAGTCCAATTTAGAAAAAATGGAAGTTTCCTCCCACCCTGAAATAACATTTTTGTCTCAAAAATTAATTCCTCTAGTAATAAAAAGTATAATAACTGCCACTTGACGGACATGATTGAAGTTCTGTAAAAATTAGTTTTGGATCCACATTTATGCGAATCCACTTATAAGTGTATTACTTTGATCTGAAGTTGATAATAAAAATAATATGTAACGGTTTTATATCTCGGGATTTACTGTGTAAAAAGTAAGTGCTATAAAATGAAAAAAAGCATATTGATTCTAAGACCATGATGATTTTAAATACTAACATACAGATAATTTCAGGTGGAAGTATTGAAGTCAAGGCCACTCAGAATTACGCATCCTATGCTTTCATTAGCAAAGATTATGCAAAGTTTAGGAAGGAAACGAACTTCGTTGTAAGTAATAATCAATTTATTACATTTTCTTTCGTTTATTTTTATATGCAAGACAAACCAAAGCTGTTGATGTTTGGAATTTTTTCTTCATTAGATTATATTATCATAAAATATATTTTAAAAAGTTTCCTTTGATGACTTTTCTGTAGAGGAGTTGAGTAATTTGATAAAGCGGGACAGAAAATGATAAAGTGGTTGGACACAAAAAATTGATTAAATGTTAATACATAAATAACGCTAATAAATGGCTAAGTAAATGGAAAATCATAGGATTTTTGATAACAGCAAAAAATGAATAGAGTTCTTGGAAAGATGAATAAGATAATACATAGCAAAACAAAATGTTATCGATAGAGTTCTTTCTAAGGTATGACAAAAATTGATAGAATGGGATAGAAAATTACACGGAATGTTCTCGTCTCGAAATTCTCTAACTTCTCCTATTTTTCGAGACGACGACACAGAGCAAAAAATTATATAATTTAAAAAATGCAATGTGATAAAAATGGTTAAAACGGTATAGAAAAGGATCAACTTTCTCAAAAAGAATAAATTACAATGTGACAAATAAAAGGGGGCATAAAAGCATTGCATTTAGGAAAAGAGCAAGAAGATAAGAGATTACAAAATGGAAAAACTGATAAAGGGACAGATTTAAATCGAAGTCTTGAAAAAATTATCTTGGTCAGATTGAGATATATAAAAGGGGATACATCTGTATAATAGCAGAGGATATTCGGAAAGATAAGTATGGGGAAAAAGGGTTCAAATCACAGCAAAAACTGAGGGTACGAAAACTATTAAAACTGAATACAAAAGCGTTTATGTGAAAAAAACTGCTTTATTTTTTCTAAATTTGAATTATTTCCATTACTTTCTTTCTTTCTTCCAGCAGAAAAATTAAGAAAATATTTTTCTCGTGGTGTATCATCTAGCCTCTCAAATTTTATAAAACCCAACTCTACGGTTCACTACTTAGTTTATTTATTTGACTTATTTCGATTTGTTTTTATATGAAGAAAGGCATGTATTTTTGTTATTCTGGATTCTTAAGGGACCACATGAACTTCGAACCTTATCAAATCACACGGTCGAGGGTCGCGGTCACCGAGTGGTCATCGAGGGAATTGATTCGAGTACTTTCAGTCCGGTCACTGAAGAGTCTACGGACGTGACTGAAACCACTTCTAGCACTTCTACTTTAGAAACCGAGACGATGGACAACAAGCTCTTGGCCGAGACTACGGAATTTCTTAAGACCACCACTTTAGAAAGTGATCTTCTCTCAACAACCACAACATTCACCACTATTGCGGTTTGTTTCTTAATTCAAGAAATTAACTTCTCCATTTTTATTTAAATTATGTTAAGAACCACTCCATGCCATTCATTTCATTTAGAGAACACATTTTTTTATTTCGCAAAGCTCAAAAAGAAAATTACACAATTTAAATTTTGCGCCAGAATATCAGAATATCAGAATAAAGTACTTCTAAATAGCATGTTCACATAGTTGATGCTACATTCTAAACGATCAAGCACGTAGAAAAACTTTAATTTTTATTTTTTAAACCAAAAATTTGAATTGCTCTTCTTTAGAAGTAATTTTGATCATTAGCAAGTGGCGGTAACAAAAATGTGAAGCCTTATTGGGTAAGTGCTTTTTTTATAATTAATCAAACTGAACTCTCAAAAGTTTGATGAGTCCATATCCCATATTGTTAACATTATAAAAAATAGGGTTGCTACAGGCCAGGGAATTCCAGGAAGCCGGTAAAAGTTAGGGAATTTAAAACTGTTTCAGGAAAGCCAGCGAATGTCTGGAAAAACCTGAATGTTCGATTAACGGAAGTTGAATTTAATCTTTTGGTCAAAATAATTTTTAGTTAAAAACCACAACTGTTTGATTGAAAATTAATTTTTTTTGTTTTGATAAAAAAATTGACCTTTTTGGCTAAACCGTTTTTTTAGAAATTAAAATCTTTTTTTGGTTGAAACATTCACTATTACATTCTTGTTAAGAATTATTTTGTTTAGTTGAAAATTCAACTATTAAGTTAAAAATTGAACTAATTTGTTGAAAGTGCAACTGCTTTGTTGAAAGTGTAACTACTTTGTTAAAAATTATTTTTTTTTGTGATTCATAATTTTAGTTAACAACTTTTATCGTTTCTTAAAAATTTAGCTCTTTCATGTAAATTGCTTTCTCTGGCTGAAAATTAGTTTTTTTTTTAATTGAAAGTACATTTTTTAATTTAAAATTTAACTATTCCGTTTCTTGTCAAAAATTTATCTTCTGCTTTTTCTTAAATTCTTGGTTAAAAATTCATCTGTTTGGTCGAAAATTCAACTACTTTTTTGAAAATTAACTAATTCCTACTAAAAATTTAATTATTCTATTTTTAGTTGAAAACTAATCTGTTTTAGGCGAAAATTCAACTATTTTGTTTATGTTTCATCTTTTTATAAAATAAAAATAATCTTATTAGTTGATACTTTATCTTTTTTGTTGGAATTTGATGATTTGGTTGAGAATTGATGCTGAAAAATGGCCTTTTTTTAAAAAATTTATCGTTTGGGTTAAAAATGTAACCAACTGGTTAAAAAAGTGTTTTTTTCTTCTTAAATATTTATCATGTTATTAAAGAATTTACACTTTGAATACAAATTCAACTATTTTGTTAAAAACTGTTTTTTAGTTGGAAATGTAACTATTCAATTTTTCTTAGAACTTTATCTTTTTCAGATGAAAATTGTTTTATTTTTAAATAAAAATGTAACTATTCCATTTTTTCTTGTAAAATTATCTTTTCTATTTGAAAATTAATTCATCTGATAAAAAATTAATTTTTGTATAATTGCAGATTTATCATTTTATTTAAATAATTCATTTCTTTAACTATTTCATTTGTTGTCGAAAAATGGTGTTACGGAAATGTAATCTCCTTGACTGAAAATTCATTTACACCATTAAAAATTCAACTTTATTTCGTAGAAAATTCATCTTTTGAGTTTAAGATTATTCTAATTTGTTAAGAATTTATGTTGCTGATATTGTTAAAGATTCACCATTTTAGATCAAAAATCATTCATTGTTAAAAAAATTATTTTTCTAGTTCATAATTAATTTTTCGAAATGAAATTGTTACTATTTCATTTTGGATAAAAAAATTATCTTTTGCAGTAGATAATTAATTTATTTAATTAAAAACTCATTCTTTTTGGGTTAAAAATTCAATTATTTTGGTAAAAAAATTTATTCCTTTTGGCTTGAAAATTCGACATTTTGAATGAGATTTTTTTTAAAGTACCGACTAAAAAATCTTTTTTGATTCAAAATTTAACTCCTTCGTTAACTGTTTTTTTGGTATAAAAATTAGCCTATTTTGGTTAAGGATTTAACTGATTTTTTCATTATTCGTTTTTTGTTGATAATTTAGACTGTTTTTGATTGAAAATAAAAATATCTTTCGGTGGAAATATGAACTATTACACTTTTTGTTTAGATTTTTTTTTATCCAAGATTTATATCTTTGGTCGAAAATTTAACTATTTTGTTTTAAATTCCTTCTTTCTTGATCGCAAATTAATTGTTTTAATTGATGATTTAATTCTTAAATGTTTATTTAGAATTTCAAACTTATCTTTTTGACTTAGAAACTCAATTATTCGGTTTAAAATGTATGTATTTTATTTAAGTCTGCAATTAAAATAATTTTAGAAACAAAATTTTTTCTGTAGTAACACTAATGATCTTCCAGATGTCAGTTGTTTTTATGTCTGAAAAAAATTTCGGACCGCAAAGCAAAATGAATAATTGGTCAGTCAAAGTCAAGCAATTTCAGAATTGGGATTTTGTAGCAGTCCTGAAAACCCATAAGCTTAGGTATTAGAAAATAAAAATCCAAGTATTTTGCTTATGACTGAATTTTTTGTCTCCCCTTGAGGTGCTAAGAGAATCCCGAATATAAATTATCTTCCTCTTTTACTGAACTGATTCTACCTCTGCAGTTCCACCAATTTAACTCCCATTTCAAGCAAATGCAAGGTCTTCATTTCTGATGTAATTTTAATTCAGGAAAGTACTGATATGGAGTCGACGCTTCCTGATTTGACGACGACAATCAGAGATTCTGGCATCGAGGATTCTACGTTGACGAGCTCTTTAATGTCTCTCGTGGATTCAACCACTATCGATGATTCCTTCTCTGAATTCACAACGACAAGTGCAACCACAATCAGGGAAGAGAATACGTCGACATCACCCTCTGTTACCCACATCACTGAACGAACTTTGATCTCCCCGGAAGCAGGATATCGCCAAACCGCCTGTCAGGAAAGTGGGGCAGACAAAGAGGAGGCTAATGCGCCTTCTGCAAATCGTACTGAAACAACTGTTTCCCCTCTAGCCACATCAAAGGAGAATAAGCAGGGAGATGACGATTCTGGTCAGCTCTCTCCTGAAGAACTCACAAAGGTAATACATTTATCAGATCATGAGAGGAGAGTAAAGCCTCTAAGTCTTTAATTTTTTAACATTTGTGTTTCAAAAAAAGAATTTTTTTCTTTTCTTTTTTAAAATTCATTTATCATTATCCAAATAACATTTGTAACATTTTGCGTTGGTTTTACAAATTTAGTCGTTTTTATTCTAATTTAAATTTCTTACATTATAATCTAGAAAGAGAAGTATAGAGGAAGGTTTGGTCCTGCCGAAGCCATTCTTTTCAAGCCTCTTTACCTTTTTTTCTTTTATTCTTTCTCTCTCTTTACCTTCACTTTATACTGTTTAATCTTTCCTGTATATTCCTCAACGACTAAGCTGTTTTACTTTTCAACGACTTCTTTTGATCTTCTTTTAGGGAACGCGAGTCAATTACGTAAGGTTGATTTTTGAAATTATATACATCTCCACACTATTAACAGGGTCCGTAAGGTTACTGTGACCCTCTCTTCCATCCTTTATACCTAAGATTATTTTCTTTTTTTTTGCTAAAATATAAAAAATATATCAATTAGTTTTAATCTGAACGAGAATTCAAAAGATTTCAAAGATTTCCAGTGATTTAAAAAAATTTCAAGGAACTTCAAAAGATTTCAGGGCATTACAAAAGTTTAAGAGTATTTCAAACGATACCAAAGGATAACGATAGATTTCATAGAAAATACTTAACGTCATTTTTGACTTGATAGAATATTAATTGAAAAATTCGTTAAAATTATATATCTCTGAAAAAGATCTCTCACTTTGCTCCACTGGGAATCGAACCGCAGAACTTCCGATTGTTTTTTTAATAAAGCTATTAGAAAGATCGAAGGAAAAATCCTTTTTCAGAAATATACGCTATCTCAAAGCAGGTGTCACATTTATGGTACGAGTAATTTAAAGGAATTTGTATTATCATCAGAGATAGTTACTATCGATTCAGTTACTATCATATGTTATATAATTTAATTGATTTAAAAACATTTCATCATTTTGAAGAAATTATCGTATACAATTAGGGAAAGAATCTAAAATTTTTAAAGGAATTTTATAAGATTGTAACGAATCATAAGGAATTTAATCAGATTTCAACTGATTTTAAGATATTCCAAAAGACATCGAAGGATTTCTGCAGAATTTCCTGGATTTAGGGAGATTTTAAAGAATTAATTACGAGTTCCGAAGTTGTAAAAGATTTTAAGGGATTTGAAGAGATATACAGAACTTTAAAGATATTTCTAGATATTTTAAAAGAAGTTACTAGATTTTGAAAGGTTTTGAAGAGATACCAAATGTGGAACGATTTCAGTGGATTTTATTGGGCTTTTTAAGAATTTAAGGAATTTCATAAGATTTTACGGGTTTAAAAAAATTATTAAAGATTTCAAAAGTTTTTAAAAAATGGGTATAGGATTTTAAGAGATTTAAGGGGATATACATTTTTTGGGATTTCAAAAGATTTCAGGGAATTACAAAAGTTATAGGGTCTTTCAAACGTTTACAAAGGAGTAAGAGGGATTTCATAGTAGTTTCTAAGGAATTAACAAGGAATCTTGCAGATTACAAAGAATTTTAAGGGATTTTAAGGTATTCCGACACGATTTTAAAAAGTCCCTGGATTTTAAAGGATTTCAAGAGATACCGAATTTTTGAGAGTTTCAGCGGATTTTAAAGGAAGTTAAAAAAAATTAAAGAATTTTATAAGATTTCAAATGATGCACTAAAATTTCAAAGAGTTTTAAGAAATGAAAGAGGTTTTTTTAAAAGGATTTCCATATAGCAAAGGATTTTTAAGGTTCCCTCAAGGAGCTAAAAGTTTCTATAAAGATTTCACAAGATTTTGTATGATATGCACCGAATTCAAAAGATCACCATTAGTTTGGAAACAACTTAGAAAATGTTGAAAAATCTAGTTAATTTTCGGAAAAATTGAAGAGATACCGAAGAATTTTGACAGAATATAAAGGCTTTTAAGACTTTTTAAAGAATTAAGAAGGGGTTTCGCACATTAATAAGGATTTTAAGGGACTTAAACTGCTTTCAAGACATTTTTAGATTTTTCGAAAGAAGTCTCTGGAATTTAAAAGATTTTAAAAAGAATTCAAATAATCAACAAAATTTTAAGGGACTTACATAATTTTCAAAAATAATTCATGAGATTTCAAGGGTTTACAATGATATAATGATAGGACTTGATCCAAGCGGCCGGGAGAAAAATTCAGGTTTACCCTAGGTTTAGACCTATACTTAAACATAGGTTAAAACGTAGGTTCATATCCGCCGCGATTTTTTTGTTTTTTATTGAAACTAAATGAATGCAACAAATTTTTTTACACAGAATTTTAAATGAAAGTAGCTCTAATTATTAGAATTGAGTGAAAACTCGATTTTATATAAAAAATCTTTTATTTGTATTTAAAAGCGGTAGAGATTTACTGGGTACACATTTAAAAATTTCTGGTTCAATAAAATTGAAATTGTGAAATAACAGTGAAGACTAAATTTTTAATATAATTTCTAAGAAGAAAAAATTTATTTATTTGTTAAGTCCGAAAACGCTAATTAACATTTCGGACATCTAAAAATGGCATAGCATTTGGCAGGCCGCGGCCGCCCATCTAATTCATGCTGCGTGGACTCGCATGGAAGTCTTTGACCACTAATACTTTTGTAGTTATCCGCCTAATTTTAGATGGCTCTACTGTACAGTCAGAAGAAGGGGTAAAATTTTGTTCAAATAATTTCGCGCCCGATATTCTAATGTTTTGTGAGGCGATGTTATCGTCAATAAAAGTCAGTGTCTCAAGTCGTGTAGTCACGTGTAGTGAAACAAAAACTTTATTTCTTATTAGCTGTGTTCACTCATTTCAAAAGAATGTTAACTAAAATATCGTTTCATTCTTCGCACATATTATAAAATATTCCACATTCTACGAATGAGATAAATGATTTCATTTATTTCTATTTTACTATGAATAAAATACCATAAAAAAGTTACATTTAATGTGTCATATATTTCTTCATTTATTCAAGAATTAATGCAGAATTGTACAAACGGATCCTGAAAAATGTTGCAGGAAACAGTATTTGCACATTTTTATTTTACTGTTCTTTAAATTCGCACACACACACACACACACATTCAAATAAAATAAACACATACGTGCACCAACACATAATTACATTTTATTTCGCGACTTACTTTTAGATGGTGCCACTGTCAATATTAGTTGTCAAAGCCTTCTGTGCGACTAAGTTGAAGCATTCTTATATGCTCGGTGATTAATCTCAGTTGCGAGAAAGGTTAGCACTAGCGCTACACGCCGTGCCGACCAAATGCGAAACTAATACTCTAAATGGGCCTACGCGCCTGAAGGGGCATTAGTAGCGGGAAATTTAAATTATAGTCCCACTCAATATAAAAATGATATCATATACTATATTATTTAAAGATGGATAGTAATGATAAATTATAGCAATAAGAACATAATTTAATGATTGTATTAATTCCATTGCATCTGAGCAGGACAACATATAACAGGTTTTTATTTAATTTCCATACGGTGCATCTTTTGAACATTTTATTTTTAAACTAATAAATTCAATCGAAGAGATGCAAACAGAAGCTTCAAGTCCCGAATCCATTTCAAATCAGACGGGGTTCTACACTTAAAATTGCAGAATCTGTCGGGACGAAATATGTCGTTTTTTAGAAAAAATTAGGCTATAAGTATTTTTTCGAGTTGCCAAAAAATTTCTAAAAGTTATGCGTATTTGAATTTTGTGCTTTGTTTTTCAAAACTCCCGATTTTTTTTATATTTCTCTAACTTTTGAACGGATTAAAGAGTTTCTCCTCTTGATTTTATTAGTTTTTATCGCCTTCTTTCGTAATCAGCCAGGAAGTTAAAAAGAGGTTAAAAGTTAACAAAATTGCAGCGGTTTTTCTAAAAAAAATAAAATTCGATTTTCTCAAAAAAACCAGCCTTAATTTTTTTTACCAATTTTTTTGAATTTGTACTTTGATCAAGAATATGTCTTGTGAGTTTGGTGCTGGTTAAATAATTTTTGTGTTCAGAAGATATTTTTTCTTACAACCGAATTGTATACTGTTTCTCGGAAAGAATGACAGATGGAAAAAATATTTAAAAAAGAGTTTACATGCCTAAAACAGTTCTATTAAAAATGTCTTTTGTTCTTTTTCGATAACTTTCATGGTTGACGAAAAAAACTTAAGATTTACATTTTTGGGAAAAACTTTTTTGCTAATAAAAGTAAGGATTTTTTCAAAATCTTGCCAACTGAATGATTTTTGAGGTCAGGATAATTTTTTTCCCTAAAAATGCAATTTTTAAATCATTGGCGTATACGATCAAAGATACCCCATAATAAAAAGAGAAATTTTAAATTTTTGTTAGATTTGCGCGAGCGCGCTGTGTTGAAAGATAGGAAATAAATATTCAAATGGTCTACAGCCTTCAATTACTGGCCGATTAAAAAGGCTTTTTTCGAATTATAGAGCATTAATTTACTGGCAAACATACGAAGAGATATCATTAACGCGTTTACTGTTTAGCCAATTTTTTTGAAAACCAGAATGACAAGAGAGCATTTTTCAGAAATTTATGTTTTTTTTTATTTGTCAACCCTTAGATACATTTGCTATCAACTTTAATTGCAACCCCAACATACACCTAAGAAAAACTTATTGTTCATTGTACAATTTTAGTGTTATAAACAAATTTTATAAGCAAATAATTCATTTTTATTATTTTTCACGAAAACAGTTCTTTGGAATAAAAATAGTATTCAGCTTTTTTATAATTCATTTAAGTTTTTAAAATCAAAAGTTTTTTCATCAGTTCATCGCGCAAAAAATTATCTTATATATCGAAGTGGTTTCGCAGACTCACTAAAATCCAGCAAATTGTTAACACTTAAGATTTCCAACATTTATCAGTTGAAAAAATTCTTTGCTTTTCAATATGTATTAAAGTAGCTTATCCGATTTATTAAACTATAAAATTTGTTAACATATTACGTTTAGTCTTACAAATAGTTAAGATGTACTAAAATACAGAATTTTCTGAGTTTGATTAAGACTGATGAGCTGTTTTGATTCATATATGATGAAAAAGAACCTTTTTCTGAGAGAAAGGGGTAAAAATGTCCTATTTTTTACATAAATTATTAAAATATATAATACAAATAATTTAAAGGACTCTGTATTATCATCGGAGGCTTGAGATAACATCTGGCTTGAGAGAGCGTATAATTCTAAAAAAGTATTTTTCTTTCGATTCCTCTAACATCTTAATTGGAAAAGCCCACGACCAGCAGTCGGAATTTCTGTGGTTCGATTTTCAGTCGAGCGAAGTGAGAGGATCTTTTTTTAGAAACAGTGAACTAACCATTTAAAAAAAATTTATTTTCCATCTAGTTAGAAATGACGTTAAGCATTTTCTGTTATTTGAAGATTTAACTTGATTAATAGTTCTGGTGTCAATTTTCACAGTTTATGGAATTACATCTACACTGATCGATAGTAACTAACTCTGATGATAATAGAGATTGCTTTAAATTATTTGTATCATAAATGTAACACCCGGCTTGAGATAGTGTCTTCGATAGTGCCGATCGGCAATCGGAAGTTCTGTGGTTTGATTCCCAGTGGAGCTAAGTGAGAAGATCATTTTTCAGACAAATTTAATTTTAATATATGGTAATCAAAATACAGAAAGGTGAACACGTGCATTGCGCTTGTGAATTTGTTGCTATTTGAATTAAATTGATAAAGAAAATGTAACAAATATTTTAATATTCGTACCATTCAATATCAGGTGATTTTTGCCTAAGAAAGACAATTTTGAGTTATTTGCGAAATTGTTGCAGGCTCCATTAGTAACAGGTTCGCCCTCAACTGTCGTGATGCGAGATGGCATTCTGGTGATGAATGTTACTGTAAAAACAAACGTTTCTGTCGGACATATTCAAGGGGTGACAATCAATCCCGCGAGGACGATTGCACCGGAAATCGAAGCTATTCTGAATATCACCCATCGACAGAAGGGTGACGATTACGAATACGATTACAGCGAGCCAACTTTACCACCATCGTTACCAAACGTTCGGTAAATCATCCAATTTTGATTATATAGTTTAATTTTTCTCTGAATATATTTTTGAAAATTAGATATTCGTGATATAGGTGATTGCCAGAAACTTGACCAGATTAGACCACCTGAAACACATTAAAATTTTTTTTTTTTATTACAATTTTTAAATTGATGTTAACCAAAAAGAGTATAAAAATATAAAAGTAAGAGATTAAGATATTTTTTGGTGGTGGATATAAATAAAAATTTTACACGCAGATATAGGACGTTTGACGTGGCAAGCTACTATGATAAAACAAAAATAGAAAATATTTTTAAAATATATGCAGAATATAATAATAATTTTTGAGTTTTAAACTCTTACTCTGTGTGACAACACATTTTGTTTACTTTCTCTTTTATGATTTTTTGAAAAAAGTAATCTCAAATTATTATATTTAACTAATTTTTTCTTTTATATAAAAACTTGACTAACATAATTGTAGAAAAAAATTTTTAAAAAGAATAGTGGAAAATGACCATGATTTAAAGTGGTAAACTTTTTGTCAATCACTCATATATAAATTCTTACAGATGTTCCGAAGAAACCATTTTTGTAATATACCACCATAATAATGCGATATGTAAATAAATTATTTTTCCATATTCCTTGTATGATTATTTTTAAACTAAATCTGTATGAAATTGTTTTTATTTCAGAAAATCAATAACTCAGGTTTCTCAGGTTTCCGAAATTTTTTCAACCGAACATTTGATATATTTCAGCCAATAGGAAATAAAAAATTCTAAGAAATGATTAAAAAAAAGGAATATTGAAAAATTGTTTGTGGTTGAATTTCAGAATAATCCCATTCGTAGCAGCAGACGCTCTGGTAAAGGAAAAAAATGAACCGTCACCCGTCACCGGATATCCTTCAGGTGCTGTGGGAGTACCTCCAGAATTGATACCGACGGATTCTAGATTCTACGACATAGTCACCCAGGATAATCGTTTTAGTCCACCAGTTGAAACCGAAGGTATTATATTCTGTTTCGAAGATCCGGAACAAATTAATTATTTCGTTTAACAAGGAATCGACGTTCTGCAGGTGGATTCGTGCCAAGGGAGCCTCCTTACTTCGATCCATCTTACCACTCGACTGATCTAAATCTGGAAATTGGTACCGGGGTTACAGTTCTGCCCGAAGCTATCCCCAATCCTCTCAAGAAGAACGAATGTAAGATCATAAATTCTTGATTGAATCGATTGAGTCGTATCAACTGATATTGTCAAACTTAATTAGGAACTGATAATTAAGTTCTCAGGGAAGATTATACTCGATGAAAATTGGTAATGGGATTTAATCCAGATCCACGAGTTTAGTTACCCACACCACAAAACTTCAAAGATATTGGATATTCCTCTATTAAATATCAATGGTATCTTTATTGGACATAGGCATATAGTTAGACCACATCAATACCTCTATGGTTAAAAAGAACTATTTCGCAGAGTGCATCTAAAACAAATAATCTAGTATTAGTCGCCTAAAAAACATCTCTGATTTTTTATTTTACTCCTTCTTTTAGTACGCAAATGCTGCAAAAAGCAGACAAGTTGGAGTTATTTAAATTTTGTGTTTTTAATCGCTTGGGACAATGTTTAAACTCTTAAAGATTTCTTTTGAATTCTGAAAATATTCTGAATTCTTTAATTTCCTTAATTCCCTCAAGTTCCTTAAATGCATTGAATTAGAATCCCTCTGAATTCCTGGAATTCCCTAAATTCTGGGAAATCAGTGCACTTCATTAATTCCTCGATATCATGAAATATTCTGGATTCTCTTAATTTTTGAAATGCGCAAATCCCTTTAAAGTTCCAGAAATTCGATGACTTTCTTGAATTCACTGAATTACTCGAGTTTCCAGTGGAAAAGGTTCCTTTGATGTAAACTTAATAAAGTTTTTATTTTATTTTTCGCGAGCTTAGTTTTATTTTCAATCGGCGTCAAACAAGGAAATAACGAAAAGCGCGTGTGCCCTGAGTTCTTCGAAGTCTCAAATAATCGCTTTGTAACGCGAGAGAGTAAATTAGAGTCAGATTTATTCCTTGAATTTCCTGAATTCCTCGAATTTACAGCGAAAAAGGCTCCTTTGATGCTAAATTAATGAAGCTTTTATTTTATTTTTCGTGTGATTAGTTTCATATTGTGTTGTTTTTAAGCAAGGTAATAAGGAAAAAACACGTGCACACGTGGAAAGTGTGAATTCGTGTAAAATTTTTTCCTGAATATCCAGAATCTCTTCTGATTTCCAAATTACTTGAACCAAATTCTCTGAATTCTCTGAATGATTAAATTGCTTGAATTCCCTAAATTGCTTGAATTGCTCGAATTCCCTGAATGTCCTGTATTTCATGCACTTTTTAATAAATTTAATATCTTGAATCCTCTACATTTTATAAATTTTCTAAATTCCCTCAATACTTTAAATGTCTTAAATTTTCTGAATTCCTTCAAATCTCTAAATTCCTCAAATTCTCTAAATATCTTTAATTCATTGTATTCCTTAAATTATCTAAATTCCTTGTATTTTAAAAATTCATTGAATTCTCAAAATTTCTTGATTGCTCTTGAATTCAGAAATTAAAAATTTTGAATTCTCAAAATTCCTTGAATGCTTTTGAATTCTATAAATTTATTTGAATTCCTAGATACCTTTAAATTCCACTATTTACCAAAATTTGTCCGAAAACCTTTCGATATTCTGAACTTTTTTGAATTGCCTGAATTTAATAAATTCCACAATTTATTTAAATTCCTGAATTCCTTTATTTCCTCGAATTCCTCGATTTTCCTGAATTCTCCGAATTTGGAAAATTCCTAGTATTCCTTGAATTCTCCGAATTCTAAAAACTCCTTAAATTCGTCGAATTCTTAAAATTCTTTGAATTCCTCTAATTATTTTTAATTCCTTGAATTCCTTGAATTCCTTGAATTATTTAAAATCCTTGAAATCTTTGAAATTCTTAAATTCATAAATTCTTTGAATATGCAGAATTTCCCGAATTCTTGGAATTCCCTAAATTTTGTTTAAAAAAATTTCTTCTAAATTTCTGAATCCTGGCAATTCCTGGAATCCTCTAAATTCCTTCAATTTTGTAAATTCTTTAATTTTTATAAATTTCCAAAATTCCTTAAATTCTCTATATTTCTTGAATCTAGTGAATTCCTTGAATTCTTAAAATCTTTTAAATTCTCTAAGTTCCTTGAAGTCTCGTAAATTCTTGAATTCGCTATATTTGTTTAAATTTCTAAATTCCTTTAAGTTTTCCTATTCCCCTAAATTCATTTGAATACCTTTGAATATTTTGAACTTCTTTGAATTACCTGAATTCCTCGAATTCTTAAATTTCCCAGAATTTCACAAATTCTTAAATTTCCCAAAATTTCACAAATTCATTGAATTCCCAGAATTTTTAAAATTCTTTAAATTCTCAACATTTTCCGAATTCTTTAAATTCCCTGAATTTTTGGGATTATTTGAATTCCTAGAATTCCCAGAATTCTTTAAATTTTCAGAATCCTTTCAACTTCTTAAATTTCTCGGATTTTTTGAATTCATTGAATTCCTCGAACTATTTGAACTCCTTGAATTCCTTGAATTATTTGAATTTTTCTAATTCCATAAATTTATTTATTTCTCTAAATGCCTTAAATTCTCTGAATTCCTGGAATTCTCCAAATTCCTAAAATTTTGCGAATTTCTGGAATTTGATTATATTAAAAAAATTCGGTTGAAATTTCTAAATTCCTTTGACTTTCCCTATTTCCCTAAATTCATTTGAATACCTTTGCATACTTTGAACTTCTTTGAATTACCTGAATTTCTTGAATTCCCCAAATTCTTAAATTTCCCAGAATTTCACAAATTTATTGAATTCCCAGAATTTTTTTAATTCTTTAAATTCTTTGAATTCTCAACATTTTCCGAATCCTTTAAGTTCCCTGAATTTTTGGGATTATTTGAATTCCTAGAATTCCCAGAATTATTTGAATTTTCAGAATCCTTTGAACTTCCTAAATTCCCGAATTCCTCGGATTTGTTGAGTTGATTGAATTCCTCGAACTGTTTGAACTCCTTGAATTCCTTGAATTATTTGAATTGTTCTAATTCCAAAAATTTATTTATTTCTCTGAATGCCTTAAATTCTTTGAATTCTATAAATTCCTCAAATTTTGCTGAATTTCTGGAATTTGATTAAATTTACGAAATTCGGTTAAAATTCCTAAATTCCTTGGAGTTTCCCTATTTCTCTAAATTCATTTGAATTCCTTTAGCATATTTTTAACTTCTTTGAATTACCTGAATTTCTAGAATTCCCCGAATTCTTAAATTTCCCAAAATTTCACAAATTATTTGATTTTCCAGAGTTTTTAACATTCTTTGAATTCTTTGAATTTTCAACATTTTCCAAATTCTTTGAATTCCATGAATTTTTGGGATTAATTGCATTCCCAGAATTCCCAGAATCCTTTGAATTTTCGAAATCCTTTGAACTTCTTAAATTCCCGAATTCCTCGGATTTGTTGAATTTATTGAATTCCCCAAACTGTTTGAACTCCTTGAATTCCTCGAATTATTTGAATTTTTCTAATTCCATAATTTTATTTATTTCTGTAGATGCCTTAAATTCTCTGAATTCCTAGAATTCTCTAAATTCCTCAAATTTTTCTGAATTTTTGGAATTTGATTAAATTTACAACATTCGGTTGGATTCATTGGATTGTATTGGAATGAATTCCTTGAAAATGATTGAATTAATTAAAATCACTTGAATTACTTTAAATCTACATTGAATTCCTTGAATTTCTTCTCTATAAATTCGTGTACATTCCTTGAATCTAATAAAACTTTATTTTGTTTTAAGTGCAAGATTTGGGAAGCATCTGTCATTTTGCGGGTCAGGAATATCATCATTCTGCAATTTTACCGAGTCCTGGTATATGCCTCGTCTGCATTTGTTATTATGGGGAGGTAATCTGCTCTGATGAGAAGTGTCCTCCCTTGAAGATTGGTTGTCGTAGAATTATTGACAAAAAGGAAGACTGCTGTGGAAAGCTTGTCTGTGGTAAGAAGATTATTTTTAACCTCAAGGATAGGAGCTTTCTTATTATACCAGCTTTTTAAATTTTTTCTCTGAAAATTATTATTCAAGGTATATCAAATTGCGCAAAATTTTGTAAAGTATAATTATGCAGATAATGCCTGCTCTTTGAGTGATGCCATTTTTAATTCTACCCATTCGAAGCTCGGGACGAGTTTGCATTTAAATATTTTTCAATATGTAATTATATTACAAAATTTAAAAGCTAATTCTTAGATTGTGGAATTTCAGAGCTTTTTCAAATTAATTCTTGTTCAATATGTTTTCATTTTAAAGAAGCCCAATTTTAAATTGTTGGCCTTCTAAAAATTAGACAAATTTTAATTTTCTTAAATTGTAACGTTACAATACAAAATTTAAAAATAGGTACCTGACTCATCCTTTAAAAATCTGAGATTGAGTCATGCTAACCCACGGCAAGTCACATTGCTGCATCTTTCATTAAACAATTTGAATTCCGAAAAAAATGGTCCATACAAACTTGGCTTCAAATTTTCCGAAATGTGACTTGCCGCAAAACGACTTGCTACGAATTGAACTTGCTACAAATGTGAATCCATGCATTCTGTGACTTTCCGCACTTTTTCCACTTTTTAGCGGACATTAAATTGGGGCGTCGGATGCAGAAAGTAGATATAGAATTATTTTGCTGGAGTGGGGAGGCCCCTGAGCTCCTGAAAATGAAGTCTTGAATTTTATTTTTTAAAA
>JAAAKG020155430.1:0-30458 GCA_010014905.2 Druon quercuslanigerum | reverse complement strand
ATGAGAGTAATATATTTTAAAAATGATAATTCATAATTATTTAAACAATTTTCATTTAACAGTTTTTTTCTCTGTAAATCTTGAAAAAGTACTATTTTCTTGAATTAATTACGCATTTAATGAATGTTTAAATTTATATATTTTGTGAAAGACACTTTGCAATTACTTTAATAATTTTCATTTGTTTAAATAATTTTTTCCCCGTAAATCGTGAAAAGTTACTACTTTCTTGAATTACTGACGGAGTTAATAAATGTTAAGAGCGATATTTTTTGTAAAAGAC
This sequence comes from Druon quercuslanigerum, assembly GCA_010014905.2. Classification (NCBI taxonomy): domain Eukaryota; kingdom Metazoa; phylum Arthropoda; class Insecta; order Hymenoptera; family Cynipidae; genus Druon; species Druon quercuslanigerum. The sequence goes on along the minus strand of JAAAKG020155430.1, from coordinate 30,175 downwards.
AGTTTGAAATTACTTAAAAATTTAATAATAATTTACTTTGTATTTTGCTTGAAACTTATATCCTATAAGTGTTTAACCAATATTAAATTTTCGAAATAATTTTTTGCAGCTATGATATTAATAGTTATTTTTTCAGACAGATTTCGTTGAGATAAAAAAATATTAAGTGATACCAAGTGAAATATTACATAAAACTGCTATTTTGCATTTTTTAGTATTTCTACTTTACCATTTTTTTTGCGCAACAACTTTCGCCTACGCTTACACCGAAAAATTCAATTCTGGAATATGTTTGGAATTTCTTTTCGTTTTTCCAGAAATTTAGGTTCATATAAACATTCTTTAGTGAATTTTAATTATTTAATCAATTTTTAAATTGAAATGTAAATTTGCATGGACAAAGTGATTGCGAAAAAAATCGGAGTGACAAATTTCCAAATATTTTTTGTATACTGTAAGTATACTTTATATACTATAAGAATACTTAAGTATACTTAATTGTCGCAGTTAATGAGCGAAAAAATTGATATATTTTGTGAAAGATAGTTTGCAGTTATTTCAATAATTTTTATTTGTTTAAACAATTTTTCCCCGTCAATTAAGAAAAAATATTATTTTATTGAATTAATCACGCATTTAATAAATGTTAAGAGCAACATTTTTAGTGAAAGACAATTTGCAATTACTTAAACAATTAATTATAATTTCCTTTGTATTTTCTTAGAACTTATACCCTAATGGTTTAAACAATAATTATGTTTGACATAATTTTTTTATTTTATTTTTTCAGATCGTGAGATCGCAGAGATTAAGAATAAATTAAAATTAAAAATTAAAAAATAGAACTTTCTGTATCTTTCTTATGAAACGGAGCGAGTGATATTGTTTAAATAATTTTAAGCTGTTTTTCATAAAAAATATCACTCTGACATTCATTGACTGCATCCTTAATTCCCGAAAAGAATACCTTTTAACCATTTACAGTGGGAAAAATTTTTTTAAACGAATAAATTTTTTTTTAATAATTACCAAATATTACTCTTAGGATTCGTTAACTGTTTTATTAATTACAGAATAAAATAACTTTTCACGATTTGATGCAAACCAAATCATTTATCCCCGAGCATAGTAACATTCAACAACTTACTGATAAAAAATTGTTTAAAAACTGCTATTTTACATTTTTAGGGACATGTGTTACTTGCCCGAATCCTACGTTACCGATTTTTTTTGCGCAACATTTTGGGAATTTTTTATTTTTTATTTCGAGTAATTTATAAACATGTAGAGGTTCGATGCCTTTTAATTAATTTTCCAAATTTTCAAGTTTATATCCCAATTCGTGTGGACGTGCGTTGCAAAAAAAGGAATGTCGGTAAGGTAGGAATCGGGTAAGTATAACTATAACATGGCCTCAAATAATAAATATCTCTCTGACAAAACCTATCCTGTGTGAGGCTGTTTGCATGTTATCATTGTGTTCTTATTTTTACCTTCTTCTGTTATAACTCACTTACATTGCATAACTCTAACCGCTGCTTTCCCACGGAAAGTTTGAAGAGACAGCTGTTAGGACTTTCCCATTTTAATCCCCTTTACAATTTCTTCGGTTTACAATTTAATTTAATTTATTTCGATACTTTTCAAATTAGAAATATTCATCAGAATAATCGCATTCCCTAAATACCCATTTCCTTTCCTAAAGCACGTATTTACAATAAGAATGTCAAATATCGGAAAAATCCAAAGCTGGGGGATTTCTGCTGAGGACTATAATAGGCACCGTTTTTTACTATAGACTTCTTAAATTACGAGCTCAGGCTAACAAGATGATACAATTTACAATTAATGCACCTGCGCGGGATTTGGCTCGAGGAGATAAGTTTTCCATTTTTTAGACGAAAATTTATTTAAAGTAACTTGTTAAATTTTATTAAGATTTTTTTTTTCGTTTTTTATCAAAGGTACTTGTTTGCCACACGTAGGCTATGTTTTTTAAAAAATGACAAAATTTAACGATATAAAATAATGTCAAAAATCTATAATAATGATAATAACAAAGAGCCTCGGTGGGTCAGTTGGTTAGCAGCTCGGACTTTACATTAGAGGTCCGGGGTTCGATCCCTGAGGCCGGTACCTCTGGAAATTTTTTTAATTATCTTTACCGAGTTTCTAGTGGTTCGGATCCCACCTTTAGCTGTAGAACCCCTAGCATGCACTCGAATGCAACCCAGTCCGTGAATGAATATATATACCGGGGCAGTCCAATGCAGATTATTTAAAAAAAAAATAATTCTTCATCTTAGATTTTTAGATTTAGATTTGATCAGATGATGCAGAATTAAAAATAATGTACAAAAATAAAAAATCTTATTGTATGAAAAAATATATTTTTTTTATTTACAAGGATTAGAAGTTTTGAAAAGATTCAGAAATAGTTTAGAATTTTAAAATATTTCAAAAGTTTTGTTACAAAATAGATACTTTTAAAAATGTTGAAAAAAAATAAAAGATTTTTGAAAATTTCTAAAATTTTCAAGAAACATTTCCTTCAACTCATGTAAAAATATCAAACGATTTTTTATTTTAAGAAATAAGTTCTAAGAGAAAATTGTAAAAAATTCTAAAGAGAAATTTTTTTTAATTTTGGAAGATTACAACATTTTTGAAAAAACTTAGTAAATTTAAGTTGAGATATTTAAAAGTTTTGAATAGAAAAACTGGTAAAGATTTCAAACATTTAAAAATATGTAGGTTTTCATAAATTTTGATTTAAAAAAAGAAGCTTTTTAAGAACTTTGAAACTTCTTCCAAAAACTGAACAAAATTTCTCAAGGTTTCTACGAAAATTTCAAATAATTTTCTATTTAAAAAAATTAATTTAAAGAGCAAATTAAAAAAGATTTAAAAAGATTGCTAATTATTTCCTGGAATTTCGAAAAAGAGTGTTTAGGAATTTTAAAACTTCTTAAAATATCAAACAAATTTTTTTAACATTCCAAGGAAAATTTACTTTAAAAAAAAGATTTTTTAAAATTTCTAAAGTTTTCAAAAAAATAAAATGATTTTTTATTTTAAGAAATAAATTCTAAGAGAAAATTATAAAAGGTTTCAATTTTTTTAAAACGATTTCCTAAAATCTCGAATAGATTGTAAAAGATTCTAAAGAGAAATTTTTCAATTTTGGAAGATTACAAAAGTTTTGAAAAAAATTTAGTTAGTTTAAGTTGAGATTTTTAAAATTTTTGAAAAGAAAAACTGGTAAAGATTTCAAACATTTAAAAATATGTAGATTTTTATACATTTCGATGAAAAAGAAGCTTTTTAAGAACTTTGAAACTTCTTCCAAAAGCTGAACAAAATTTCTCAAGATTTCTACGAAAGTTTCAAATAATTTTTTATGTTGAAAGATTAATTTTAAGATCAAATTAAAAAAGATTTGAAAAGATTTAAAATTATTTTTAATTATTGATCTTAGGTTTATTTAGAGACATTTTTTCACGATCTTAAGATTTATCAATATTTAATAATATTAATATAGACCAGTAGACAAACAAAATTAACATTTAAAATTATTAATTTAAAATTATTCCCGGAAATTTTCAAAAAGAGTGTTTAAGAATTTAAAAACTTCTTAAAAGATGAAACAAAGTTTTTTAACATTCCAAGGAAAATTTATTTACTTTTATTTTAAAAATTTTGTATCTCCTACATTAGTTAAAAAACGTTTTATTTCCTGTATTTTAAAAAAGTTTTGACATGGCCAATTTCCATTTTCAGTCAATTTTGAAATTTAATCTTCTTGTTCAAAATTCACGTTTTGATTAAAAGTTCAGCTTTTTGGTTTACAATAATTCAACTATTTAGTTAAAAATCCTTTTTTTTTGTTAAAAATTAATCTTTTCACTTAAAAGTTAAACTATTCCATTTTCTGTAAAAAAACTGTGACTTTTTAATGGGAAATTTAAGAATTTTTTCAAAATTCATTTATTTTTAATGTATTGCAATTATGCATCGATTTTAGATTTTTTTTGTGAAAACATTTTTCCTATACTTCTCGTCCCTTGAATTTAATGTACAAGGGTATAGAAAAGATAAAAAATTGTTAAATTGCATCGATATTTGTTATAAACAAATTGCATTACCAAATAATCAAAATCAGGGGTTATTCGTCTTCAAAACATATTTCTGTTTATAAACAAATGATATAAACAAATGCACATTTTGAGCGTTTTCAGGAAAAAAGAAAATGTTTTTTTTCTCTCGACCTTGTTGCAGTTATTTTGCCAATAATGTTTTCTAAAGAAATTTTTGCCAGGCATCAATATCTCTTTATTTTATAAAAAAATTATATAAATAAATGCATATATAAGACATTTTTAACCGAAAAATATCGTTTTTTCTTCTGATCTTGTTGAAGTTATTATTGGCAATATAATTTCAGCAAGGTCAAATAAAATTACATTTCTTTTCCATAAAACCTACCAAAATGTGCAATTATTTATATAATTTGTTTTTAAAATAAATAACATTTAATCTTAAATTTCAATGACCATGATTAAAGCAAGTGATTTTAGAGCAGAAATACACCCAGAAAAAAGTTTTGTTGAATCAAAGAAAATTTCTTTAAATTAAAGAAATTCTAGTATTGATATGGGGCCAAAGAAACATTTGTTTGATTTTAAGAAAACTTTTTTCTAATTTTTTAATTCGATTTAAAGAAATATTTTGTTAATTAAAACGTAAAATTTCTTTAAATTAAAGAAATATTTCGTTCCTGTAAACCAAATATTTCTTTGAATTAACGAAATATTTTATTGCCTCAAATGAAAAATTTCTTTAAATTAAAGAAATATAATTTTTTATTTGACCTGTTTATTTCTTTGGATGAAATAAACGTTTTGGTTGAAAAAAGAGAACATAGGTTGGTTAAAAATGAATAAACATTTTCTTTGAATAACTTTAATTAAATAAGAGCAAAAAGCAAAAAAACTTCGTTTTTCTTCGCATGGGATTATTTTTTGAATAATCGGATTCGACAACTCGAGTTTCAAGAAACTTGCATGGTCTATTTGTTCACCTGAGGAAAAAAGTTTATTTTAATATTTTGTGTGTGTAAATGAATTTTATTCTTTCCTAATTTGCAATTCTTAACGAAAATTTAAGATAAAAAAATAAATTGTGAAGAAATTGTGCACATGAGGTCAGGATTTAAATTATTACCAAGAGGCGTCCGTCTTCACCAAAATTTGACAACATGTGTTCCGAAAAATGCGGTAACGTAAAATAATCAAACTGATTTTTTCTGCACAATCTCGCTTATTTCAAATTACTGACTCTAAAGAAATGATTTCTTTGATTGTTTTGAATCAAAATAATTTTCTTTGAACCAAAAAAATTATTTAAACAAATAATTTCTTTTTTTGTAGAAATTGTTGATGTAAGCCAACGATTATTATAAATAATTTCTTTGAATAGAAGAAATTACATGACATTTTTTAAAATCAAATAAATTTTCTTTTAATGTAAAAATATTTTTATATTAAAAAAAGTTTATTTTTTAATTTAAAAAGAACGTTTTTCTGTGTATATACTTTGAAGGCGAATAATCCCCAGTGACGATTATTTGTTAATACAATTTGAATATAACACTGACCTATGCAAGCTAACCATTTTTCTTAAAGAAAAATATTATCAAGAAGATAAAAAATGCAAATAAAAAAATCGGCATTTTTTACTGTTTGCATTAACATAAAAATTAAATAAAAAAGTAAAAAATCTACTCTCACCATTTTCTGAAAAATTTAGTCCTGAATTTTTCAACATAAAATGGATAGAGACAAAACACCCTAAGTTTTGTGGCAATCTTGAGAACATAATTATGTCTTATCATTATCACACTCTTGGAAAAACAAGATAAGCAATACGGAAATGCACACAACAAATTAATACAAAATTCTATAAAAGGCCCATTCAAGTGGATAAACAAATAAACAAACAAAACAAACGTGTCGATAAACAAAATCCAGATTCCAGATTACTCGAGAGAATGAAGGAATCCATTGTCCCATGCATAAAAATCGACTTGGACGTCGAGCAGCGAAATTGTCTTTCGCAGATTGGCATATGGGAAGTATGAATGGAGAATGGTAGGTTTAGAGATGCAGGAGCGTATACATAAGCAGCTAACTAAGATGGTGTATGGGGGTCCTTAATATCCGACATTCTATTTTTAAACATGACTCGATATATGTGCGTGCGTGCTGTGACGCAATCTTATGGTCTTTCTCCTTACGCCCCCCTCCCCCCTCCCCATCCCAACTATCTATGTTGATATGACCCCCACTCTCTCTTTTACTTTTTCTCTTTCACTTGCACAGAGCCTTTCTCTCTCAATTGCATTTCGCAGGTTGATCTTCCCCCCTCCATTTTTCTTATGTTATGTCTATATCTCTTTCTTTTATTTACATTCTTATAAAAATATAATATTTCTAAATTCTTCTATTTCTGATATTTTTTTTAGCATTGTTTATTTTTTTATATTTTTCTGTTTTTTAATTTTTCTAATCAGGGGAATTAGACTGAGCAAAAATAATCTTGTAGTGGCAATCGTGATTCGCGCCAAATTCTCAATATAAGTGTGCCATTAAAATATAAAAACAAGTTTCTGGTAATTTGAAGACAAATTTTCAATAGATTGCTATATCAATATTCAACTAAGAAAGATTCCTTTTTAATAAAAGATGTAACAGTTAGATGTCGAGTTAAAATTAATTAATTTTTAACCAAAAAGAGGAATTTTGAATAAAATATTAAATTTTTTAACCAAAGAGATAAATTTTTATCTGAAAATTATAACTTTGCAACCAAAAATCTGATAGTTAAATATTGAGTTATAATTAATAAATTGTTTACAAAATGAAAAGATTTTAAAGAGCATAGTTACAATTTCAATGAAAGCAGTTAATTTTCAACTAAAATAATGAATCTCTAACAAAAAGAATTAATTTTAAACAATTTGCTTCTTTCAAACAAGTAGTTATTGAATTTTCGACCAAAAAAGACGAATTTTCAACAAAATAGTTAAATACTCAGGCAAGGTAGATAATTTTCAAGCCATAGTTATGTTTTCAACTAAAAACGACATATTTTACCCAAAAACAGAAAAGTTGAATTTCCATTAAAAAAAATTAATTTTGAACATAATAAAAAACGAATTTTCAACCGTCCATATTTTTGATTAACGAAGTGTTTTAACTTTAAATCAAGTTGTTTAATTTTCAGCCAAAAAAAACTTTTTCCAACATTTTTTAAATATTTTAGATGGAAAGCAAAAACAGTTATATCCAATAAAAAACATGACTTTTTGACAAGTTAATTCAATCCTCGACACATACTTTACCCAAAAACAGAAAAGTTGAATTTCTATTTAAAAGAATAATTTTGAACATAAGAAAAAACAAATTTTCAACCGTCCTCATTTTTGATTAACAAAGTATTTTAACTTTTAATCAAGTAGTTGAATTTTCAACCGAAAAAAATGTTTTTTAAATGTTTTAGTCGGAAACCAAAAACAGTTAAATCCAATAAAAAACATGACTTTTTGACAAGTTAATTCAATTCTTGACACTTATTTTACCCAAAAACAGAAAAGTTGAATTTTCATTTAAAAAAATTAATTTTAAACATAATAAAAAACTAATTTTCAACCGTTTATTTTTTTTGTTAACAAAGTATTTTAACTTTCAATCAAGTAGTTGAATTTTCCACCGAAAAAAATGTTTATTAAACATTTTTTAGATATTTTAGTTGGAAACCAAAAACAGTTAAATCCAATAAAAAACATGACTTTTTGACAAGTTAATTCAATCCTCAACCATAATAGATTAATTTTCAACTGCACAGTTGAATTTTTAACAAAAAAAGTGCCATTTCAACCAGAGATGAATTTCCAATCCAAAAAGACGATTGTTTAAAAAACAGTTTCTTTTGCAAACAAATATTTACATTTTCAACTAAAAACGACATATTTTACCCAAAAACAGAAAAGTTGAATTTCTATTTAAAAAAATTAATTTTGAACATAATAAAAAAAGAATTTTCAACCGTCCATATTTTTGATTAACAAAGTGTTATAACTTTAAATCAAGTTGTTTAATTTTCAGCCGAAAAAATTTTTTTAAAACATTTTTTAAATATTTTAGTTGGAAACCAAAAACAGTTAAATCCAATCAAAAACATGACTTTTTAAAAAGTTATTTCAATTCTCAACCATAATAGATTAATTTTCAACTGCACAGTTGAATTTAAAAAAAAAAGTGCCATTTCAACCAGAGATGAATTTCCAATCCAAAAAGACGATTGTTTAAAAAACAGTTTCTTTTGCAAACAAATATTTACATTTTCAACTAAAAACGACATATTTTACCCAAAAACAGAAAAGTTGAATTTCTATTTAAAAAAATTAATTTTGAACATAATAAAAAAAGAATTTTCAACCGTCCATATTTTTGATTAACAAAGTGTTATAACTTTAAATCAAGTTGTTTAATTTTCAGCCGAAAAAATTTTTTTAAAACATTTTTTAAATATTTTAGTTGGAAACCAAAAACAGTTAAATCCAATCAAAAACATGACTTTTTAAAAAGTTATTTCAATTCTCAACCATAATAGATTAATTTTCAACTGCACAGTTGAATTTAAAAAAAAAGTGCCATTTCAACCAGAGATGAATTTATAATCCAAAAAGACGATTGTTTAAAAAACAGGTTCATTTGCAACCAAATAGTTGGATTTTCAACTAAAAACGATATATTTTCAATAAAAAAAAAGTTTCAACAAAATAGTTATAATTTTTACTTATATATTTTCAATTAAAACTATGAATCTCCAACAAAAAAGATAAATTCTTAAGAAAAATTGCAATAGTTGATATATAAAAAAAAATTATTTTAATTTTATATCATAAACAGTTTATGAATTCAACCGAAAAAGATAAACTGTCAACAAAATAGTTGAAAGTTTCACCAAATTAGATTTTTTTTAAATTAAACACCAACGAAATTTTGTTTGATAAAATATTTTAACATTCAACCAGTGAATCTTCAACCAACGAAATTTTGTTTAACAAAATATTTTAACATTCAACCAAGTAGTTGAATTTTTAACCAAAAAATGTGACATTTCTACTAAATAAAAATGATGTTCTTCAATACAAAATATAATAGTTGAATTGTCAGTTAAAAAAAAATAACTTTCAAAAAATATTTTTCTAAATTAAATATATGAATTTTTACCTGAAGAGATGATTTTTCATCTAAAATTACGAATCTTCAACCAAAAGAAAATGAATTCTTAAAAAAAAAATAATAGCTGATATCTAAAACAAAAAATTTGTTAATTCTGTATAAAAAACAGTTGATGAGTTTAACCGAAAAAGATAGTAACATTTTCAACAAAATAGTTGAATTCTCATCCAAAATAGATTAATTTTGAACGCAAAATTGCATTTTTAACCGAAAAATATAAAATTTGATGAAACAGTTCATTTATCAAAACGAAAATTTGATATTTAAACTTGATTATTGGATTTTTAACTAAAAATGATGTTCTTTAATACAAAATATAATAGTTGGATTCTCAGTTAAAAACAATAACTTTCAAAAAATATTTCCTAAAATATAATATATGAATTTTTACCTAAAGAGATGATTTTTCATCTAAAATTACGAATCTTCAACCAAAAGAAAATGAATTCTTTAAAAAAAAAATAATAGCTGATATCTAAAACAAAAAATTTGTTAATTCTGTATAAAAAACAGTTGATGAGTTTAACCAAAAAAGATAATAAAATTTTCAACAAAATAGTTGAATTCTCATCCAAAATAGATTAATTTTGAACGCAAAATTGCATTTTTAACCGAAAAAGATAAAATTTCTATAAAAAATGAACTTTTATACCAATAGGACGAATTTTCAACCAAAAAAGTTTTTTCAGACATTAAAGAAGAAAAAAGCATTAATGTTGAAGTTTCAAGTCAAAAAAATGAATTTTCCACAAAACATTTGAATTTTAGAACCGAAACAATGAACTGTCAAACCAAACCCTTATGGACTTTGTACTAAAATATTATCTTTTTTCCTTCCCTTTCTTTTCCTCACTTACAAAAAATTTTATTTGAAAAAATGTTGTGTCTATATTCTTCTATTTCTAATATTTGTTTTTTTTTATTATTAATTTTTTTATATCTTTCTGTTTCTTACTTTTTAAAATACTTCGCAATTTTTATTTGCCAGGGCCTGATACGTTTAAAAGTTGGGACTAAACATATGTGGATACTGGTCCCATACCAAATTAAAAAGAAGTCAAAAAAAATTTTTTTTAAATGTGTCGATAACAGGCTTTACATGTTTAAATTCTATAAAAAACAGGAGAAATAAGGTGTTTTTCCACGAAAATAAATTCTTTCAAATAAAGGCAATTTACTGAATAGTTTACGAAATTTTCCATAACAATAGCGGCAGATCGTAAAGTTAAAGTAGGTTGAAATTTAATAGAAAATTCAATTTGAAACACTTTAAATTCTTTACATTTCCAGTAAAAGTATGAATTTTCAACATAAAAGATAAATTTTTAACCCTTTTTAACCAAATTTATTATTTTTCGGCAAGATAATTAAATTTTCGTCCAAACAATAAAAAAAAATTCAACCAAACAGACTGAAATTTCAACCAACAAAAATTTTTTTTTGTTTAATATGTTTCTTTAAATCAGTCTGCATTTAAGTGAAAAAATGAGAAGAAGGGGAATAGAGAGAAAGAGAGGAAATACTGTGAGGCGATAAATAAAAAGGAATTTGAACCATTTATATACTAAAGAATAATAATTAAAATACACCTTGAATTAAAGTGCATTGCTATTACTTTGAAAATTTTGCGTTGGAAAAATAAAAATTTTGCTTAAAACACAAAGATAATTTTCAATTGCATATGTCTTGATTTCTCACAACACGCGTTTAAATCACGACTACACAAAGTGTGTCAGACGACGCAATAATTTAGGCCCTGATATTTCCTTTTCACTTTTTCTCAACTTTAGTCTTACGTATTTCTGTGTTTTTTAAATAAATATTATTGTTATATCATTATAATCAGTGGATGATTACATTGACCCATAAAAACAAAATTGTCAAATGTTTCTGTAACAATTTCGACTTGATTCCGAAAGATTATATTTATTGTAAGATAGTTGGTAGTGGCATTTCTGTTTTGTTTTTATGGTATCAAATAATTCTATTCAATAAAATCTATTTATTCTGGAAATTATTATGTTATATATTATTACTATATGAATTCCTTGTCAGAAAACCAGTTTACAATGACTGAACTATATTTAAGGAAAATATTCTTAATTAAAATACAAAATACCTTTTTTATTTAAAAATTATTATTGTGTACATTAACATAATTATTCCAGTCATGACCTTCTTCACTTATTTTTAATTTTGATCCAAAATTAGAGATAAACAATTTTTCATTGCACAAAAAAAATATGGAATTTGTAAACTGCGTCCTTGGCCAGGAATTTATGTAATGTCTTACAGAATAAAAAATCCACTGAAGAGGGCCACCTTTGGGTGCTGAAACGTTTGGTTCAATTATGAAGTAATTGAATTCAATGCCTTTGGACCCTGAAGCCAAACCCATTCCACCAACTACTTTAAAATTTTGTTCTCGAGGGTCAGTTGTATAACCGCCCACAGTGATAATACTGTTTTTTTTTTCTCTCTTTTACTCTTATTAATTTTCTTGATTTCTTACTTTTTATAACTTCTTTATTACTTAATTAAAATTAAGCTAATGATGATTTTGAAAGAAATTAAGCGCAAAACTACTTGGAATTATTTTTATTTCGGTTTGCATTCCCATTAAAAAAGTATGATATTTTTATGTAAAATTTTATTACGCCAGTTTTTGACAAATATTTACATTTATTTATTTAGTGATCTTTTAACTCCCTTGAGTTTTCGACTTTTTTTACATTGGGAAAAATTAAGAAAAACCTTTAAAAATGTCGACTAAATAGATAACTAGAAAAATAATATTTTTACTATTTTAGTAATTTCGTTAATAGGCATTTTTTTGTTTTTCGAATTTTAATCAATTTTCGTTAAAAATTAAAAAGTTCGATATTTTTGAAATTATGATAACCACGATTTTCAATTTTTAAAAATGTTGTGTTCCTCTACAGTCCACATTTGCTGGTTAATAACAAAAAAAATGATATTCTGACCAAATTTTGAGCAGTTTTTTTTGGAAAATGTAAAAATACTTTCGAAAAATTGAACTCATGCTCCTGGGTTTCATTGAAAAGTACCAAGCTTTTTAGGGATTGAAGAGGAGTGTCTACGGAATAAAACTATACAAATAACTTTTATTTTTAACCCACCCTCACCCCCCGAAGCGCCCCAAATGTAACCCAAAAATAAAAAAACTACATTTTTACGTATTATTGTTAATTTTAGAATTTTCTGTCGTCTTTTTCATCAAAATAATTAGTAATGCACAATTTAAGTATTTCTTAAGATTTTCTAAAGAATGTTTAATTGTTTAAAAAAATGTAACTTATTTAAACAATTATTTACCCCCGAAATTGTAAAAATAATCGTATTTTCGGATTGAAATTTAATAGATGGTCATTGTTTGAAGTAGTAAATAAAAAAAAAATGTAATTATTTAAACAATGAATTATTGTTTATTTTCAAATCTTCTAAAAATTGAGTCAGATATGTCCCATTTTTGCTCAAATTGGTATCCTATGCTACTTTTTTTTGAATAATTACAACATTTTGATACATTTTCTCTAATTTTTAACAAATCTCTATTTATTTAAACAATTTTTATTATCTCAGGGAGTTTTTTTATAACTTTAAAAAAATGAAATAAAAAAGAATGTAAACGATGATTTTTTTGAATTTGTAGTGCATAGAAAAATGATATTAACCATTTTTTAATTGTTTAAGCAAATATAATTTTTTAAGTATTATTTTTCTGCAAAAATTTTTAAAATTGTATTTCCTGAATTAACATAATATTGAATGATTTCGAGCAACATAAATTTGTGATAAAAACTTCATATCATTTTTTAAACAATTTTTATTCGCTTAAGCAGCTTTCTTTTAGAAAATGTGAATAAATAAAATAATATATAACAAATAGAATTATTTTCGTAAATATATATCAATATATATTTTTGTGACTTCTAGAATGTCAGCTTGATATTCATAAAAGACTTTCAAATGTTATAACGAAATATAAACTAAATTTATTTTATATGCAGTCTAATCACAACGCTGATGAAAAACAGTATTTATTGGCCAAAGAATATGTTCCTGCTGACCCCTAAAAACTACTTTCTGTAATTTTTTACCACTTTTAGTAAGAATACTATTAAAAATTTTTGGAGTTCTACACCACTTCTGCAGCATTTCTCCAACATAAGCATAAGGTAAAATTGCAAACATGGTATTAGAATGACGAAATTGCATTACATGTATTGTCAGCCTTGCAAATCGTAAAGTGACCGCCCAGAATTCCAATACATGTATTAGAGCGTTTGTAAGAGAAAAAGCACGAACAAGAAATTCACGGAATTAATGGAATTTACTAAATTCATGGAATTAACGGAATTCATGACATTCACAGAATTCACGGAATTCGCGAAATTCGTGAAAAAAAGGAATTCTAGAAAAATATATAAAGTTCGCCGAATTTATGGAATTCACGGTATTCCAGAAATTCACGGAATTCATAAAATGCACAGAAGTCACCGAATTCCTGCAATCGAAGGAATTTAGGAAATTTATGGAAGTCACGGAATTTATAGAGTTCAAGGAATTCATGCAACTCACGAAATTCAAGGAGTTCATGAAAATCCGTGGAATTAAAGGAATTCACGACATTTATGGAATTCCTGAAATATACGCAATTAACGAAATCCAAGAAATTCACGGAATTCGCAGAATTCATTGAATTGAAGGAATTCACGAAATATATGGAATTCATTCCATTTACAGAATTTTTCAAATTCAAAGAATTTATAGCATTCAAGAAATATATAGAGATTCAGGAATTCACTGTAATCATTAAATTCATGGAATTCGCAGAATTTATGGAATTCGCGGAATTCATAGAAGTCAAGGAATTCACGGAATTCAAGGAATTCATGAAATTTAAGGAATTCATAAAATTGACAGAATGCAAAGAAATTCAGAGTGTACAAAGAATTCACGAAATTCAAGGAGTTCGCGAAATTGATGGAATTTAAGAAATTCTTAGAAGTCAATGAATTCCATTACTTCTTTGAGTTTCGTAAATTATATGAATTGCACATATTGCTTGAATTCCATAAATTCCACGCATTACTTGAATTCTATAAATTCCGCGCATTGCTTGAATTCAACGTATTCCTTGAATTTAATGAATTCTTTGATTTCCATGCGTTGCTTGAGTTGCGTGAATTTCGTGAATTTGTTGAATTACTTGAATTCCGTACATTCTTTAAACTCCTAGAATTCCGCAAATTCCGCGGCTCAAATGAATCTTTTGAATTTCGGAAATCTCGAGAATTTTATTATTTCCGTTATTTTATGAATTCCGTGAATTCTAGGGATTGCATGACTTTCATGATTTCCATGCATTCCGTGTATTCCATAAATTGCGAAAATTCCATGAATTCTAGGAATTGCATGAATTCCGTGAATTCGGTGTATTTCACGAACTTCGCGAATTTCGTAAATTTGTTGAATTACTTGAATTCTGTAAATTTTTTCAATTCCGTGACTTCTGTAAATTCCGCGACTGCCATGAATCTTTTGAATTACGGAAATATCGAGAATTCCATTATTTCCGTGTATTCCATGAATTCCGTAAATACCATGAATTCTAGAGATGGTATGAATCCCGTAAATTCCACGAATTCTAGGAATTCCGTGAATTCCATGCATTCCGTGTATTCCATGAATTCAGTAAATTCCATGAATTCTACAAATTACGTGAATTCCATGCATTCCGTGTATTCCATGAATTCTGTAAATTCCATGAATTTCATGAATTCCAGGCATTCCGTGTATTTAATTAATTCCGCAACTTCCATTAATTCTGGGAATTCTGCGAATTTAGTAAATTCTTTAAAATCCGTGAATTCCGTAAATTCGACGACTGCCATTAATCTTTTCGGAAATCTCGAGAATTCCATTATTTCCGTGTATTCCATGATTTTCTAGGGATTGCACGAATTCCGTGAATTCCATGCGTTCCGTGTATTCCATAAATTCCGTACATTCCACGAATTATAGAAATTCCATGCATTCCGTGAATTCCATGCATTCCGTAAATTCCATGCAATCCGCGTATTCCATGAATTTCGTGATTTCCTGGAATTCCGTGTATTTAATGAATTCCGCAACTTCCATTAATTTTGGGAATTTAGTAAATTCTACAAATTCCGTGAAGTCCGTGAATTTCTTAAATTTCATGAAGTCCCTATATTCCGTAAATTCCGTGAATTCTTTGAATTCAATAAATTCCTTAATTCCCAGGAATTTCGTGAATTCTTTGGATTCCTTCAATTAATAAATTCCGTGATTTCCCAGAATTCTTTGAATTCATAAATTCCATGAATCGCGAGAGTTCCCTGAATTCCGCGAATTCCTTGAATTCCATAAATTCCGTGAATTTCATGAATTACTTCTATTCTGTGAATTCTTTAAATTCTTTGAATTCCGTTAATTCCATGAATTTCGTAAATTTCGTACATTCCGTGAATTTCATGAATTCTTCGAATCTCGGGAATTCCGTGCATTTCGTGAATTCCGTGGATTATTTGAATTCCTTGAATTCAATACTAAAATTTCAAAATTGGCTTGTCTTATCCTCTTTTTTATTTAAATGATTATAGATAACTTGTACTCATTTTACAAAGTTAGCTATCTAAAATATAGCACCTCATAAATTTCGTTCAGAGAAAGTGTTGTATGTATTTTTTTTATAATATAATCATGGTAAAGATTGTAAAAATATGAAGAATGCAATAAGATACTTTTATAATTTATATTTTATTATGACTTTTCTGATTTATTAATTACTGCACCAAAAGAGATGTAAACAATCTACTCTTAATTGAAAGAGAATTAATTACTTAATGATTAATTAATTACAATGATTAATATAACATGAAACTTCGGGCAGAATTTACTGTTGCGCTCGAAATCATTCAACATTATGTTTAATTCAGAAAATACGATTTTAAAAATATTTGTGGAAAAATAATTGTTTAAACTTTTTAAAAGTTAGAAGAAATGTGTAAAAATTTTGTAATTATTCAACAAAAAGCAGTATATGATACCAATTTGAGGCAAAATGGGACAATTTTGACTCAATTTTGAGAAATTTTGTAAATAAGCAGTAATTAATTGTTTAAATAATTCCAAATTTAACAAAAAAATGTACTACTCCAAACAATTATCAACTATTACATTCCATTCAGAAAATACGATTATTTTTATATTGTTTTGGGAATAAATAATTGTTTAAATAAGTTCCAATTTTTTAAATAATTAAAAATTGTTTAAATAAGTTCCAATTGTTTAAATAATTAAAAATGGTTTAAAAATTCATTGGGGAATATTTAAATTGTCCATTGGTAAGTATTTGTATAAAACACGTAAATACATAAAAATGTAGTTTTTTAATTTTTGGACAATATTAGGGGCGCTGCAGGAGGGTGAATGTGGGTTAAAAATATAAGTTATTAGTATGGGTTTATTTCGAAGACACTTATTTTCAATCCCTAAAAACCTTGGCAAGTTTCAATGAAACCCTATAGAGCATGAGTTCAATTTTTCGAAAATCCAAGATTTCCTCATTTTTATCAAATGAGAAAAATTCGAAAAATAAAAAATACGGATTTATTTCCTCCGGAAATGGAATCCCTGGGGGGGGGGCCCTATAGCTCGAACAGAAATTTTTGGACCACCCTAATACACTCTTTGTTTTGTTTCTAAAGGCGGAAGTTAGTATTTTTAGATTAGAGGGTATGACAATAAAACTGTCAACACATTCTTCTTCTGCTTCCTTACATCTAACTGCTTTTTCGAAAAAAATATCTTTTTAAAGTATTATAAAAAGAGGAGTTTGACAGTCTGTATCAAAAACCCGCTGAGAAACACGAACGACGAATGGAATTAAACTTGTATCATATAATAATTTTAATAATAAATAATGTTCAATCATAAACTTTTAAAATTGAATTATTCCAAAAAAAAGGTTCAACATAAAAAGTAATTTTAAATAGGAAACATTAAGAATAAAAAAATGTTTACTTCAGAAACTTAAAACATAAACAAAGAATTGTGATATTAAAAATTTTTGTACTCAAATCCATTAAAATTTCTATTGCTTTAAGTAAATTTAAATCGTTGAGAAATTACCTATTTGGATTCTTAATTATACTTTTCAAAATGTAGCCATTTTAATTCAATTGGCAACATGTAAACTCCTTTAATTACTTTAATTCAATTGGAATAATTTAGAAAATAAAATTTTAAAAAATTTTTAATTACACTTTTCGAAATTGAACCATTTCCATTGGAATCGCAAAATTTAAAGTAATGATTTGGAAAATTGGAAAATTCAGCGTTTACCATGAAAATTACGAACTCCATAAATTTGTATCCATAAACAATTAAAAGAAATTATCTGACTATTCAATATAAGAATTTTTGTTTTTTAAAAAGCCGAGTTTGGTTTAAATTTATTCTTAAAGCATTTAATTCAAAATTCTTTAATTAAAAATACCAAACCAAATTCAATTCAATTTGAAACAGACTAAAATTGAAAATAAAAAAAATTTAGAATTTGCATTCATAATCTGAATAATTTTCATTTTAATTCAGAAGAATTCCAAAGAGTTTAATGAAATTGATAAGTATTTTAGGTGAATTTTAACGATTTTATGACAAGTTCCAGAAAAAATGAAATATTTCAATCAAATTCAAGCGAATTTATAGGAATTTAGGGAAAATAAGAAAAATTCAATAAAATTCATAAAACATCATAGTGAATTAAAAAAATGGTTTAATATAAGTGAATGAAAAAAAAATTTAACCCGAGAATTACTTGGAATCCACTGATTTCAGTAAAAGTGCAGAAAATTTATAAAATTTATTTATTTATAATTTATATTAATTCAAAGAATTTCTATAGACATTGGTGAAATTAATAAGAATTTAAAAAAATGTAATTATAAAATTTCAATCGAATTGAGTAAATTGAGCTTGAATAGAATTGAGCATAAATTCAATCAAATTTAAGTGAATTGAAAAAATTATTAAAATAAGCCAGCGAATGAAATAAAATTAGAGTAAATTTGAAGAAATTGAGGGGAACATGAAGAATTCAATAAAATGTATACAAGTTTAAGGTAAATTAAAAAATTTCAAGTGAATTGAAAACATGCAAACATATTTAAACAATGCATTTAATTCAATTTCATTGATTTCAGTAAAATTGTAGTTTTTCAAAAATAAATTCAATTTTTTGGGAGGTGCCTCTTAAAAAAAAAAAAAAAATTTCTGTATTTTACTTATTCCAATCTCTATATGCTGTAAAAATACGCAATGGGGTGGGCCGGAAATACGAAATTTTTGCATAATAAAAACGTCTAGTGTTAAAAAGTTGTTACGTGTCAGTAAACATAAAAACCTATAATAGATTGCCTCTTCAGTGCAAGCTAAGAAATGTCGTACATAATATTAAATTTGTTTAAAAATTTGTATAAAAATTAACCGAATTCTAAAAATACCCTGTGCGCTCATTTTCTAAAAATTATAACTTGAACAAAAATGTTATTTTTTTAATTTGATTTTTTTGATCAGAATTTATTACCAAAAACGGTACATAAAAAACTATTCTAATATTTTCGTGTACATACCATAAATTAAAACTTTTTTGAGTCGTGTACCAGTTTTTATTAAATTAATAATTGAACCTAAAGAAGCACTTGTTATAACATACAGAAAAATATTTAATGTGCAAAATTACCCTAGGATCATTTTGGAATTCGAAAAATCATTATTTTTTATTATTGTAATAAAACATAACAACGTTTCAGCAGTAGCCATTTTTTCATTTTAAAAAATGCACTCTTAACACACAAACACATAAAAATTAAATGTTAATGGCTAAAATGATTATCTATTGACCGCAAATATTTCATCATATCCCGTGCTTGTATAATTATACATAGAAGAAATTTCTCGTTTAAAAATTATTATTATTGGGCTTTTAAAAATTAAATATTTTTTCTCTGCAACTTACCTTCCCTGCATAAGTTCATTTTCTTTGAATAATAAAATATATCAAAAGTTATTTTTCTGTATAAATTTTTTCGCACAATAATATTAAAAAAGATAATAAATATTTAATTTGTCTCTAACATAAAGATTTTGACATATAAGCTTACAATAAATTTTAGAAAAGGTTAACACAACTTTTTTGGATCTGAATAGTAAGACAATGTTTAAGAAACTAAGGAGGCCAAGAAGAAAGTGCATTGAAATGGTTTCAATATTGCCCGAAAATGAAACACATGTCACTGGAAGTAGAAGATAAAAAAAGCAAATATTTTGTATCAGTAATGACCATTACATTTTCGAAGTTATACAAATGTATAGTAAAAACAAAACCATGTCACAAAAACCAGGTCACTTTAGACTTATTATGATCCAAGATTAAAAAAGTAAAAATATTTTCGTACACGAAATATGAGCTTGACTTTTAAAAATATTAAATTTTTAGAAAATGCATAGTATACACGGAAAAATTAGCATTGAATAAAGAAAATTCGTCTGTATTTGTACGGAAATTTTCTAGGTTCAGTCCTCATTACATCTTCTAGATTCTGGTTTAAAAGTAGTAAGTTCCTATGAGAAATTACTTCAAATTTACATCGATAAGTTAGCAACAAAGTATGTTATTTATATTACAAGTAAATATTTATTTTACAAACAATTAAAACAAAATTATGTACAAATAATTTACAATAAATATTTATTTTATAAGTAAATAATTTTCATACAAATTTTACACTCTTTCTCTTATTCCTCTCTTTTTTATTGAAAAGTCTACTATTAAATTTTTGATTCCGAATTCATCTCTTTATTGGCTAAAAAATCTTCTATTTGGTTGAAGATTGAACTGTTTTGTTGCAAATTCGGTTTATCAGTTAAAAATAAATCTTTTGTAATAATCCATTGTTGACTGGAAATTTATATTTTTTAGGTGAAAATTGACCTCTAAAATTCGTCATTAAAAATTCATCTTTTTGGTTGAAAATTCAACTTCTTGTTCGTAACTTGAACGGCATTGTTAAAAATTAATTTTTTGTTTGAAAATGCATTTTGTTCTTAATTCGTCTTTAAACAAAAATTGAATTTAAAAATTAAACTTCTTGGTTGACAGTTAAAGTATTTTGTTCAAAAGTGATTTTATTAGTTGAAGATCAATTTCTTTGGTTGAAAATTCGTTTTTTAGTTGAAAATCAATGTTTTAAACTAGAAATTTAACTACTTCCTTATTCGCTGAAAATTATTGTTTCTACTTTAAAATTCAATAGCACACTCAGCACAAAACTACTTTGCATTATTTTTATTAATTTTTACATTCTCACCAAAAAAGGTGTTGGTTTTGTGTACAATTTGATTACAATAGTTTTCATATTATCCACGTTTTGAGATCACCCGGGAAAACATGGGAAAACTTGAAGAAAACCTTCAAAAATGTCGACTAAACAGTTTCTGGGAAAAATAATTTTCTTAATATTTTAGTAATTTCGTTGACGAGAATTTTTTTAATTTTTAAAATAATAATAAAATTTATACATTT
The DNA here is from genome assembly GCA_010014905.2 of Druon quercuslanigerum. NCBI lineage: Eukaryota > Metazoa > Arthropoda > Insecta > Hymenoptera > Cynipidae > Druon > Druon quercuslanigerum. The sequence continues at coordinate 9,232 of JAAAKG020155430.1, read as the reverse complement.
ATAATATATTCCACTGATACATTTTCATTACTAACACATTTTGACATTTCGTTTAAGATAAAAATGACAAAATATGCATTGTTTTCAAAATTTTATTAGCCAATGATTTCATCTTATTTTGTCCTTATGCAATTATACGAAGAAGTAATTTCGCGTTTGAAAATGGTTATTATTAGCATTTTGAAATTAATGATTTACTTTTGTTCATCTTTCTTCATATTAACAATCACTTTATGTACAGCTTTGAATGTAATCTTAACATTAAACCTTTCTTGGCCTTCTAAACTTTTTAAATAATTTTTAAATTCTGCTCTTAGATATTATAAAGTTAAGAAATTTTGTAATTATGTCTGGAGTGAACTAAATCAAAATTATTTACTTTATATTTTATAGATATCACTTACTCATTAATAAAAAGAATGTCATTATTCCCCTGAATGTTAAAAAATTGAAAATGTTGAGCACAATTTCTCTGGATTTGAACATCAAGAAACTCAGAAGGCCAATCAGAAAGCTTATTGAAAGGGTCGTATTATAGATCCAAAATTAAACACGGTTTAGGGGAAATATAAGATAAAAAGCAATTCTTTTAAGAAAATCTTGTTACCTTTATTGTCCTTAATTTTTTAAAAACATAATAAATAGTAAACCTCGTTTTTTTGATTGTGTATTCCATCGTCCCTTTAGACTGATGATAATAATCTATACAATTAAAATGGGTTGCGAAAAAGAAATCTTTCGAAGTTTTCAGAGTTTTTTCCTTTTAATATACTCTCAAAGTTTATGTAATTTTTATAATTTGATAAATTTTGAAAGTTAAATTTATTTTTAAATTACTGGACCCTATATTACCTCTATGACCTGTACTTTAAGCAAAAATTGCGTAATCTTTCCCAAATCAATTTTCTCTGTGTACATTAAAGCCACACACTGTTAAAATTTTTTAGAAACTTACGTTACAAACTTGTCTAAAGGTTAAGTAAAAACATACTGAATTTAGATTAATGCAAAAGTGTATTAGGATTAAAGTTTGTTTAGTATATTTTTAAATTAAATTGAAAGATTTGAAACATTCGATTAATACTCAACGCAAGTATTAAATCCTTAAAATCTTTCTTAACTTTAATACACAAAATTGAAAGCCCCTTACTGGTATCTTGAATTTAAATCAGCTGTATTGAATTCATATTTCAGCTGCATAAGTGCTGAGCCTAATAAACAATATAACAGCCGCAAGACTCTGAATACATTGGCCTTTTAATTTGACCAAATTTTGCGTCAAAACGCAAAACAACCATACCAATAAAGTACAGATTTCGAGCGTTTTTCGCATGGCGTCTTACAATTATCACATTGATCACTGCTTAATGTAATCGCACTATGACATGAAAAAATGCCTGGATTCTCGTGCCTATATCGCATGAAATATTCACTAATGAAAACAGCAACAACGCCTCATACGAAATTCCCAGCCACTTTTTTAGGAGTACCAGTTACTTTTAACATTTTGAGTCGACTTCGGATCACAAACAATATCGTCTTTTGTTTTACATTTTTTTTAATTCCATTAACAGTGTTTATAATTTTGATTTGCAAATACATCGTACACGTCTTTTGGCGTTAATACTACAATTTCGCCGCTGTAACTTTTCGCTCGTGCTCCACGGTTACTACCACACGTATATAATCCAGTGAGAATATTTCCAGTCTCGCATGAGGCAAAGACATCACCATTGGTCGCTGATAATACAATCTGTTCTCGGGTTGGCATGGACCTAAAGAGATTGTTTCCTAATCTCAGTTGAATTAGTTTATTAACTGGAAAAGTGTATCTTCGAAGTTCAAATAGCCGGTCCGGATTCGTTTTGGAAATGAGTCTAATAAGTTTAAATCCCTCAGCAAAAGAAGAGCTGGCAGGAGAAGATTTGGAGATGGCAGGAGCAGACCTGTACTTGCACGAAGAGCAGGCTCGGCGGGAGGGGGAAACGTGGCAGGAGAATGATATCGTTTACGAAAATAAATAGGTCTACACCATGGTATAGATTCGCCATTAGGGTAACAATCGAACTCTGAACTTAACTCCGAAAGAAAAAACAGGATTCTTTTTTTTAAGTACTCCGCTTGGTCCTGGCTTTGTCCTGACTAGACTGCAGTACTTCGCTGTATCAATACAGAAAATTTTTTGGTTTCTCTTTGAACCAGTTTTTGGTTCCAAAGGAGCTGCAACAAAAAGGAACCTAAATGGTTTCTAAGTGAACCCAAAGTATGGATTAAAACGGTTCCAATAGAGTACTTATTTCTTACTTCTACCTTGATTCACTTCGAAGATTTTACCAGTTAATGATGCACACTTTACTTTACATTTCGGATTAAATGATATTGCACTGGCAAACATTTAATAAAGAAACTAAAATTATAGACATCAGCCATTCTTAGAATGGAAGATAGTGCACATGAAATGTGACAGTTTTTGTGGTTATGCTGAAAATCCGACGTTTTCGACTGCGCATGTACCAAGTAAGCGCGGTATTATTTAAAATAGTCGAGCTTTTCAGACGGAACTTTAAAGTATTATTTTTTTATATTAATAGAACCTCATAAAAAAATCCTACTATTTTTCGATGAAAGTTCATGATTGAACTATTTTGTTAAATAATCGTTATTTCAATTAAGAATTAATTTTGTTAGTTGAAAATTTAATTAATTTATTTTTAGTTGAAAATTGATAGTTTTTAGTTCAAAATTATTTTTGGCTGAATATTGTTTTTTGTTTTAGAAAATTCAACTGTTAATTTATTTTTCTAAATTGATATTTTTTGTTTAAAATTCAACTACTTGTTTCAAAGCTTAATTACTCAATTTCTGGTTAAAAATTTATCATTTTCAGTTGAAAACGCAACAATTAAATTTTCTATTGAGAATTTATATTTTCTGTTTTAAAATTCAACTACATGGTGAAAAGTTTAAATAAATTATTAAAAATTTATTTTTTTGGTTAAAATTTAACTATTTTATAGAATCATAGCGTTTTTTTTGTTTTAAAATTCAAATATTGCTTTAAAATTTATGGACTTTATTGTAAAATTTTTTTCTGGTGCAAAATAAAAATTCATGATGAACTGAAAATTTAACTACTTACTTATGCGCTAAATAATGATCTTTTTTAGTTTAAAATTCAACTATTCGATTGAAATTAAACTTTTTTGTTGAAAATTCAACAGTTTTTTTTTTAAACGTCTTTTTAGATGGAAAATTCTATTTTTTTTGGATATAAAAGTTCAACAATTGACGTGATATTTTTTCTCTCCTGCATGAAAAATATTTCTTGGTTGAAAATAAATTTTATAAGTCGAAATTTGATCTTTTTGGGTTAAAAATGCAACTGCGTGGTTAAAAATTATTTTTTGGTTGAAGATTTAACTGTTTTGTTGGAAATTCTTCTTTTTTAAATTAAAATTTTTTTATTTATAATTAAAATCATAATTTTTCTGCGAATTCATTTTTTTTGTTAAAAACAATTGTTTATAAATAATATATCTTAAATATTGTCGGTATATTTGGACCAGTATAAATACAATATTTAGGATCTATTGTTTGAATTTTTACCTAGTCTAATCTTCGTTAAGAAATAATCTTTTTTGATTGTAAAATCACTACTTTGCTAAAAATTTAGTTTTTTGTTCAAAATTCAACAAATTTGTTAAAAACTCATCTTCTTATCGAAAATTTAACAGATTTTTATTAACATTCTTTTTTTTTTGAAAAAATGGTCCCTTTTGATAAAAAATTCTATGATTTTGTTAATAAGTAATCTTTTTCAAAATTGCCCTCTCTGGATAAAAAATTTGTCCCTCTCGATTGAAAATTCATCTTTTATTAGTAGATATGTACTTGGTTGAATTTTACTCTTTCTTGGTTTAAAATTCAGCTTTTTTCTTCAAAATTTTTCTTTTGATTTATAGATTAATATTTTTTAATGTACTGTTGATGGTTGACGTTTAATTTTCTTTATTTGAAAATTTAACCATTTAATTAAAAATTGATCTTTATAGGTTCAAAATTGAACTATTTCGTTAAAAATTAACCATTTGTTAAAAATGTCTCTCCTCAGCTAATATGTTTAACTATTTGGTTTTAAATGCGTTTATTTGGTATAAGATTAATTTTTGTTAAAAATTTAACTCTTCGATTACAAAATCTTCTCTTTTGGTTAGAAATTATGCTATTTACTTATTGAAAAATAATAATTAAAAATGGTATTAAAGATTTGTTTTTGGTTTGTCGAAAATTCCGCTATTCGGTTGAAACAATCATCTTTCTTGTTTAAAAAATCATCTATTTTCGTAAAAAATTAATTTTGGAAGGAAAATTTATCAATTTGATTGAAACTTCATCTTATTTGGTTAACAATTCAACAATTCTGTGATTAAAAAAATGACACTTAAAAATTATATTGAAAAGTTGTTGTTAAGAAAAATCGATTTAAAATTAATTTTTTGGTTTGTCGAAAATGCTACTGTTTGGTTGAAGATTCATCTTTCTTGGTTGAAAATTAGTAGAAATTACTAATTTTATCACTCGACATGTTGAATAATTTTTCAACCAATTGTTCAGTGAAACTGGATGAATTTATTTCTAAAAATACATATTAATTAAGAGAAAATTATAGAAACGGAAACGTGTAAAAAATAGAAAATTTGTATAATGAAACAAGTTTGTATCCAGATTTTTGGGATTTAGTCCCACTGTTTTTCACTTCTGCCAACAAAATGCATCCTTCAATGGCTTAGATGAATGTTTGGACAATTTTTACTATCTGATGGATGATAACATGTGTTGTCATGTGCCTTTTTGACATCTGAAATAATAATAATTTGTTGTTATCTTAGTCAATTATAAGGAAAACTAAAGCAAAGTTTCTTTATATATGTTACGAAAATAAATGAGACTTATCTCCCTTTTCCGTTTTTCTCAAAAGTATACTTAGTTTCAATTTTAATCGGAATGAAATGTTTAAATTGAAATTTAAAACCAGAAAGAGTTGTACGATTTTAGTTGAAAACATTACAAATTAAATAATTTCTTGTCAAAGCTTGAGTTTTTTTTAATTTTCAATTAGTTTGAATTTGAAAAGTTTCTAATTTTGTTAATCCCTATTCAAAGTTATATATTTTTTTAAATTAAGGACTTCGCACTGTTTCCCTATTCCCATTTTTCGTAAGAAAATTTAACTATTTTTGGTTGCAAACTTATTATTTCTGCTTAAAAATTCGACTTTGCTACATGAAAATTTAACCATTTGGTAAAAAGTGCATCTTTTGTTGAAAATTCGTTTCCTTTTGATTGCAACTTTAAGTAATTGGTTGTAAATGAAATTTTTTGGGGAAAAATTTATCTCTCTTGGTTGAAAACTTTGTATTATTTTCGGAATTTTTTTGGCATGAAAATTCAACAATTTATTTGAAAATTCAGCTATTTTTGGTTTATGTTAAATTTATTTTCTTTTAACAATGAATCATGTAGTTTAAAATTCAAAAATTTTGTATAAAAATCATCTTTCTTGCTTGAAGAATAAATTTCTTGTTGAAAATTGAACTGTTTTTTTAAACTCGTCTTTTTGCTTAGAAATTAAAACATTCTGTTCAAAATTAGTCTCTTTTGATTGAAGGTTTAACTATTTGGTTACAAATGCATCTATTTCTTCAAAAATTAATTTTGTTTTCAAATTAAAAAATTTGGCTGAAAATTCATAAAGTTCTCAAATATTTGGTGCCTGAGGTTTAAAATTATAATTTTGACAAGTGTACCATTTTAGAAAGTAATATTTGAAACCCATTTTTAAAAGCCTGTGGGCGAAATGAGTTTTTTTAAAATTGTTTTCACTTTAAAGTTTATTTTTATGGTTCAAAAATGTATTCGAATATCAATGATCATTTTTTTGATTATCTGTAAAAAGTTGATTGCGACTTTTTTTCGAAATTCCATGAGACTTTTTTAAGCCTTCTAGGCGATCCAAATCCTGTTTCTTAATCCTTGAATTATTTTTTTTATCCACCTGGTTTTACATATATATATTTTAAAACAGGTATTGTCTAGTATTACGGAAAACTTCGTAAAAGTAAACAGTGTGCTGAAAATTATGATTTTATTTTAAGTTGTGAAAAAATTCTAACTCCATTGATGACTAAATCATTATATGTTAACCAAAGAAACTATTATTATTAGCATTATAAAATTGATATAAACAAATAAAAATATTTTTCTGTACGACTTACAAACACTTGCTAATAAACAACCTTGGAAGCAATTTAGTTGCTGTGGACTGTTATATGTGCAACCATTATTAGCACAAAAAATTTCTCCTGGTTTCAAGGCCTACAAATAAATAAATTTTTTAATGAATTCACATTTTTCTGTAAGAATAAAGTTTTTAATGTGAAAAGAAAACATGGAAAAAATTGTTATGCTCACTTCGCAATGATTTCGACAATGGTCTTGAGTATTGGGAACTGCCAAGGAATTCCTTAATAAAACTGTAATGGCTTTAAAAATAAAATATATCTATATTATTTTCCGGTAATATTTTTGTGAAAAATAAGATAAAGTCACTAAAAAATGGGCTATCCTTCAGAAGTAATTATTTTCGCCTGAGAATATTAAACATGAAAATAAATATTGAACTTGTCGCTTATAATCTTACATGAAGATTCTTGACATATGCCAATGAAAAATCGAAAATTCAAATTTTCAGCCAAACTAAATGAGGTCAGAAAATAAGTAAACAAAGCGAATTGTTGCTTTTTGAAGGACCTTTAAAATCCCTTTTACCCAATTTTTATAGAAATCTTTCTAAATCTATCATCTGCAATTATGGCTAAGCAGTCAACATTTTGTAGCTCGTAATGATTTCCTACATTTACTTTCCAGTACACATTTAATTATAATTTCTGATAAACAAAGATAAATTTTGAATAAAAATTATAATCTGTAAAGTTGCTAGAATGCAGATAAATATATTTCATCTATATGTTAAACATTATTTGTATATTTTAAACAAATCACTTACTGAATAAGAATGAAAATATTTCTGTTCCTCGCATGTTGCAAAATTGAAAAAATTGAAGACAAATTTTCTGGATCCGAATATTCAGACAATAATATGACTTCTTATTAAAATGGCCACGCGTTTATAGTCGCAAAATAACCATATATTTTGTGAATAATTCCTAAGTTATATTACATTTTTCTGATATAACCTTCAAATAGAAGATAAAAAAAGCAAATAATTCCCTATCTTTATTGGCATATTGGCAAAACTTGTTTTGTGTGTGTGTGTGTGTGTGTGGTTTTATTTAAACATTTCAGCTTCTTAAACATATGAATAGGATCAAATGTAAAAAAAGTCTACTCTTGAAGTTATTTTTTCACTTTTATTGTGTAGAAATTTGATGTGCATTATATGTGAGAAAATTAATCAAAATTATAGTATTTTTTTCTAGTAATGATAAATTTTACTAAAATCTGTTACTTTCATTTTCCTAACAAAGATATTAGATTGATACTAAAATGTTGAACAATTGTGATTTAGTTTAATATTTATCGTAATTATTTTAGGACAAGGAATTTCCATAAAGAAATATAATTTCAATTGGAATATGGGTATTTTAACATGGAATGAGAAATTTTTAAAAGAATTATAATTTGACTTAAGAAGAAGGGAGTTTAAAAAATCTCTGTTCTAACTCAGAATTTTTCACAATTTAAAATTCCTCTATTCTAAATTTTAGAAGAAGAAGCTTTTTAGAGTAGAAGTAGTATTTCAAAGAGGAAATATTTTTGAATTATAATACAACATTTTTTATATTTTTCGTTGCGAATTTATTGTTTTGAGTTAAAATTTCAACTACTAGCTGTTAAAAGTTAAACTCCGGTGTTCAAGATTTAAAAAATTTAATTGATTTTTTTTATTGAAGCTTCATAATTTTTATTTAAAATTCATCTTCTGAAAATTCGTTTTACTCATTAAGAATAAAATTTTTAACGATAAAATCCAATTACTCTATTTTTGTTTAAAAAATTGATCTTCTTTGATAAAAATTCAACTATTTACTTTAACTCTGATATTTTTTATTTAAAAATTAAACTATTTGCTTAAAGATTGATGTGCTTTGTGGAAAAATTCGTCTTTTTGTAGAAAATTAATCTTTATAATTAAATTTTTTTTTTAGGTATACAATTCTCCTTTCCCAGTTAAAGATTCATTATTTTATTTAAAAATTCATCAGTTTGGTTAAAAATTAATTTCTTAAACTGAAAATTGGAGTGTTCAATTTTTGGTTGAAAATTGATCTTTTCTGGTTCAAAGTTTAAAAACTTGGCTGAAAATGTGTCTCCTTGTTTAAAAAATGTTCTTTTCTGTTAAAAATTCAAGTATTCCAGTCATATTATCATTTTATTTAAAAATTCATCCTTTGGATTAAAAATAAAAGTACTTAATTGAAAATTAAACACTCTTGTTAAAATTTTTTTTGATTAAAGATTTATCCTTTTGATTAAAAATTCTTTCCTTTGGTTAAAAAATGAAATATTTGATTGTAAACTTATTTTTTCTTTGGATGTTTTTTGGTTGAAAATGGTTTTAAACTGGAAATGTAACTAATAGTCTAGTTGAATATTCCATAATTTCAGTTAAAAATTCATCCCTTTGTTTTAACATTCATTTTTTGGTGAATAATTGAATTATTTAATTTTTGGTTAAAAATGATATTTTTTAGTTAAAAAATACGTCTTTTTTGCTTAACAATTGATTTCTCATAGTTAAAACATGATTATTTCTGTTTTGTTACACAATTTATACTTTTTAGTAAAAATTAAAGATTCATTGTTTTAGTTGATAACTCATCTTTTTTGTTTAAAATTCAAATATTCCACCTCAAGATTCATAATTTTAATTGAAAGTTCATCAGTTAGGTTGAAAATGAATGTTTTTAACTAAAAATGTAACTATTCCATTTTCAGTTGAAAATTTATTTTTTCTTAGTTTAAAATTCAAACACTTGGTTGAATATTTGTCTTTCTTAATTGAATCTTCAAGTATTTTTTTTTAAATTCATGTATTTTGTTGAAAAATGGTATTTTTTGGTAAAAATGATTGTTTATTGAAAATTAATTCTATTGCTTAAAAATTCATCTTCTGTTGAACATTCAAGTATTCCATTCCAAAAATTTATTA
>JAAAKG020155419.1:3716-30461 GCA_010014905.2 Druon quercuslanigerum | reverse complement strand
CGCTGGAAGTTACAAGTGTTCGATTCGCGCCGAGCTAGAGAAAAAAATTAATAATAATTTTTGAAAACAACGGTTTTTAATTTCTATTATATTTTTAATCGAAGGATATCTTAAAGCACATTCTGGACGATAAATGTAATAGTTAATATTTTACCCAAGAATGATTTTAAATTAAATGGAAAACATTTGGGTTCGACCAAAACGAACGAATTTCCAAACAAAATACTTGAATTTTTAAACAAAAATTGTTTAATTAATTCTTTAGCTACGAAAATTAATTTAAAAGAAAAAATTTTTTTTCAACGAAGTCCTTCAAGTTTCAAGAAAAAAAATCAATTTTTGAAACAAAAAAATCAATTTTCTAAACAAAAAGATCAATTTTTAACCAAAAATATTAATTTTCTGCCAAAAAAGAAAATTTCATATGCATGAATTTCGAACTAAATATTTAAGCAAAAAACAAAAAGAAGGAAAAGCATCTTTAACACAGAGTAAAAATATAAATTTTTAAGAGATGGACATGTTTTTTTAAATTTTATAAAACAATAGAAAAAAATAAAAATAAACGTGAAAAAAGCCACATGGCACAACTTATTTTTAAAAAATTTTATTTTTTTAAAGAAAATATTCTTATTTATTTCATTTATTTATTTCATTAAGTATTATTATTAAGTAATTGTCTATTAAATAAATACTAATTTCTTGAAAATATAAGAATTAATTTAACGCTTTAACTATTAATTTTAGAAATCGATGGGTTAATAAAAACAGTTTGCTGAACATATATAAGTTTGTCCAAGCAATGTGATTGTGACTTTTTGAAACCCAAAAATAGGTTAAACAAAAAAATTTATTTTTTTCCGCATTTACAAGACAGGTAAAACGCACAGTCACCTTCCTTGTTTTTTATTTTCTGATACTAAAAGCGTAAATAGTTTCAAATTCGAGAATAAATTTTTTTTAATAAAAAGAGTATATACCACTTTAAAAAATAGTTAAATAAATTAATAAATTATTATGTCTGACCGATATAAAAAAAATAAATTATATCTATTTTTACTTGTTTTCTCGATGGACTAACTTTTGTGTAACTTTTGTATTTTCATTTTTTTTCGTTCCTTGTGTCATTCTACAACAAATTTTTATTTTTTTTCGATTAAAAACAAACTTATACATTTCATCAAAAAATCTTTGATAAAAAATTTTTAGATATTTTTGGGGGAAACAACTTTTGTTTATTTTTTTTTCTTAGCCTGTATCATGCGTCATTTTAGTTGTAAATTCTTTTTTTTTCTTCAAAATTTAATTTTTATGTTACATTTTTCTAACAAATTACGTTATAAACTGAAAATTAAACTACTCTATTTTTCGTTGAAAATTCATGTATTTTGTTAAAAATTAATAATTTTGGCATAAATTAAAAAAAAATTTTGTTAAACAGCAGTCTTCTTCAGTTGGTAATTCTAAAATAAGATCAACCTTTCAACACAGAAAATTTAAACCAAATTGTTCAACTTTCTACACAGATATATAAATTTTCAACAAAAAAGAGTATTTTTATCCCTAGAAAAACAAATTTAATGCAAAATTTAAAACAACTTGAAATTTATTGCGGAATTTTAAGAGTTCGATTAGAAAATAATATTTCAAAACTTGGAAAGATTTTCGGAAATATATAACATATTTCTTTACTTCCCTGTTAGTTAAAATCGTGTAAAATACAAATTTTTTTTTTAATTATCTACATTTTTGTTTTAAAAAATTTGAATCTTGAAAATCATCTATTTTTTGTAATTCAGGAAATATATAATGTTTCAATAAAATGTTTCAGTTTTCAATTCAAGAGATACATTTTCAAAATTGAAAAAAAAAAGTTAATAAATAAATATTTACAACAAAATTTAAACCAACTAGTTTAATTTTCAACAAAAGGAAAATGATTTTTAATAATGAATATTTAATTTCTACACACACATAAATTTGATTTCAACTAATAAGATGAACCTTTCACTAGAGAAAATTTAAGCCAAATTGAATATTTATTGATATTTTATTTTCATCCCTAGAAAGAGGAATTTAGAACGAAACAATTGAATTAAAAAAAGGGTAACTCTTGATACAAGTCGGGGTTCCGACTTAATCGAGTTGGATGATTCGGTGTTGTGTGATGTGGTGGAGAGCCCTCGTGCCGCCCGGCAGAGGCTTCTGGATACCGGCTGCTGCGGTGTGAAGTAGTGGAGAGCCCTCGTGTCGCCCGGCAGAGGCTACTGGTCACCAGCTGCTGCTGGCGCGAAATGGTAAAAGCGCCCTCGTGCTGCCCGGCAGAGGCTTGGTGTGATGGTGGCGGCGAAGGGCCCAGGCAAGCGCGAAACGTGTGGCCCTTTGACCAAAGGCCCGGGAGGGGAAGGAACGAGCCTACAAGTGTAGGTCGCGTCGGGAGTCACCGGCGAACGGAGGAGCTCATCTTCATCAAGAATGATGACTTCCTCGTCGTCGCTTTCCTCTACACGAAAGCGTTTGCGAGGTGAGGGAAATATAGGAATAGTGGGTGAGGAGGAGGTGCGAAGGTTGAGGTTGTTTAATGGGATCTGGGCGTTAGGAGGTAGATGAATGATAGAGCGGACGACGGCTTTAGGTGTGGAGGTGGAAGGATGGGCGCTGGAAGCGCGGAAGTCCTCCAGCTGTAAACCGGCCTGGAGAGCGTTCCTGAACACTGCGAGACGTCTGCGAACGCGGGTACGCTTGCCAGTTCGGGAGCACTTCCGTTTTCCAGGCATTCAGGAATGTAGGAACAGGATAAGAGGGTACAAAAGATTCGAGCCGGAGCCGTAAGGAGGGCTTACGGTACTCTAGTACAGATAAGAGAGAGAGAGAGAGAGAGAGAGAGAGAGAGAGAGAGAGAGCGAGAAAGAGAAAGAGAGAGAGGTTGTTTTTACTTTAAAAAAATGGTACAAGTACCGAAAGCGATCAGGGGACTGAGGTTACCCAACTAATCACCCGAGTAAGAGTGCGTACTTTCGCTTGTACGCACCGCTTCCTGGGAGATTTTATTTATACTAACATTTTCATCGTAAACAGGGGCTTCAAATAGTTGCGGCATTCTTGAATAGATAAAGTAGGGTACTTTTCACATTCCCTTTCTGACCTGATACATTCCTTCGGGGGTATTTTTAGTTCCATTTATCCAGACCTTGGTTTTTCTCGGGTAGTTTAGTCTGGATACAATTAACCTTCATGGAATTTGCATCGGCATAGATTCCGTCGTCATGAAGTGGTAATTTATATTTTTCAAAGATTAAAAATTTATCTGTGATGGCGTATCCATCACACTTTCTGAAAAAGGGTAAGCCTATAATATCGTCTTCGGGTAACGGGAAGTCATTTGGAACGATATGAAATAGTTGTTTTTTATTTAGGTAATTGGAATAGGTCGCCCTTTGGGACTGGTGCTTGTCGTTTCCTAATATAAAATTTATTTTATGGAAAATAGTCTTTCTGTCTTTCGTCAGCATATTTTCTTTCATGAGGTTAATCGCTGCCCCTGAGTCAACTAATAATCGGTTTTCTGAACCGTCTGCCCTTCTTCCCCGTATTGACTGTAGCCCTACGGTATGGTAGATACTCAGCTGTATTCACGTATTGAAGTTTCTCGTTGACTTCTTCTTGGCCCACTTCCGTTTGGTCTAAATAGAGTTGCTCTTCTTCACGAAAATGTCGAACTACCTGTGGCGGTCGACTCGAGAAGGTACCTTGTGGAAAATTTCGCGATATTTTATCAGACAATGGATAGTGCAATACCCGGCCTTGGTGCACTTTGGACAGTTACCAGAGACTTTTTAAGTAGGCTGTTTTTTGTTTAACTATGGTGGTTTAAATAATGTAGAATTAGCTGGCTTTGGTACAAATTGCCGGGATGGTAGATTTGATTGTGTCCTCGTAGGGGGTCAGTAGGTGGTGGGTGTTATCCACCACATTTCCATTTCAACAGCATTGTTTTTGTGCTTCGTTGAGCTAGGGTGGAATTTTAGCTATAACCTGTAACTCTGTTTCACGTCTTAGTTTCAGCAAATACCTCTTACTGCACTTCTTTTCTTCGATACTAATTTCTATCTTCCGTTCCATCGGATGTATAGTTTCCGTGGGACCCATATTGCAGCTTTCTAGTTGAGAGCGTAAAGCTGAGTCTGAACCTACTTGGAATAAATTTTGACGTAGCGCGTCGTATTAATCATCGTAGAAGTTGATTTGTGTACATCTAATAGCGCGTTCTGCTTTTCCTGTTATTTTTCCGCTAATATAAAGTCTAATAACAGATCGGGTTCTTTGCTGTTGCGGTTCCCGCACTTTACGATACTAATACAATCTTCTATGCTCATGTCATCGTTTCCGCTAAGGCTTTTGATTGTGCGAATCAAGTCTTTAGCCGGAATAGTATTGGCTACTGCTGTGACTAGTGGGCGTCCGACAACTGGACCACTAGTACCCGAATCTGTGCCACGCGTTCATTCTAAAAGTGTGCCTACCACTCGCCATGAGTGTCCTAGGGCTAGTGGTGGATCAACGACCGCACTGGTGAATCTACACTCGCAGCTCTATAGGTAGAACAGAGTCTACGCGGAGCTAATGGGCGCGTTGCCTGTACTGGTGATAACGCGGCTAACGTGACTACCGAGGGTTCACCTTCCTGACTCGTTTTCTTTGAGCGGAAGTTTGCCTGCCTCTAGCGACTGCGCTTTGTCCGTTACGACTTTGGTTATTAGCCCTATCTTGTCGCCTATCGCTGAGATTTCCTAAAGTCGGTTCTCGTTTTCTTTACTTAGTGTTGTCATTCCTACCTTGATGTAGGCAAAATCGTATAAAATACTCGTTAGCACTTGTTCAAGGGACTGTGAGGTACATCATGTATGCGTCATTTTGGGGGCTGTCAGGGAAGTATTTTTAAGTATGTCAGTTCAGCCTGAGTCTGTATCAGTTGTATGATTTTCAATTTTATTTTGCAGATAAACGTGGAATGCCAGTTTGCATAATATTTCGTGACAGATTCTTCGCATTTAAAATTTTCAATTGCGCAATCGTGCTACAACGAGCACAGGCAAGGTTCGTTTAAAGTAAGTTTTTTTTAGGAACAAACGAATAAACAAATAAAGTTTTTCTGTGAATTCCTTAGAATTCTGAATTCCGAGATTCGTCAAACTGATAGGCTTCTTTTGATATATCGTATAAATTATTTTCATTCAGTCATTAAAATCATTTTTGCTTTATGTATCTTTATTTAATATGCACTTTTCTTTTTGTTTCTTGGATTTAGTAATCAACTAATAATTAATTACCAGTTTACAATGTAAAAGAGCGTTAAAAAATTATTTGCATTGAAACGTATAAACTATTTTTCTGTTATATTTTATCTTAACTCAAAATTGAATTTCTTAAAAAGTATATTTACTTGTTTAGTTTACTTTTTAAACTAATTCCAGGAAAAATTGAAATATATGTACACCTCTTTGATTTTAGAAAATTAGTGTTATTTGTTTCAACAAAATTAATTAACAAATGCATAATATTCTTATTTCAATAAATTATTTATACAAATTTAATTGATTGTATTTAAGAAACTAAATTTATCTACCAAAACATGGCCATATACATTTTTTATTACATTTTTTAACAAAAATAACTAATTCTTTAGTATTAATAAAAAATAACAGTAGAGAGTTGCCAGCAAAGACATTAGGAATTTATTTCTCTAAAAACGAAATCTATATGTTGAAACATGGCAAACAATAAATGTTTTTATTTAATTTTTTTTAAACAAATAGAAATTTATTTTGTAAAATTTTGTTTTAGCGAATAACAATAATTGTCTGAAATCAAAGAATCCCACAAAAAACTATGAGCAAGATATTTATTTGCCCTTCTGTTAAAAACCAAACAAATCTATTTGTAAATGACGAATTTATGCATTTGTTTAAATAATTAACAAATGGTTTTTGAAGAGACTATATTTCTCTTGACTAAAAATGTAACTATTTGGTTGAAATAAAAACTTTTTTGTTAAAAAATAATTTTCGTTGTTGTTAGAAATTCGTCTTCTTGGATTGAAAATTCAAGTTTTTTCGTAGCAAATTATTTTTTGTTCAAAATTTTATACTTTGATCGGGAAAAGTCAACTAAAGTGTTTTTAATGGATAATTTAACTATTTTTTGACAATGTTTCTTTTTGATTTAAAAATTATACTGCTTTAGTAGAATCTTTTTTTATGAAAATGAAACTTTGTGCTGAAAAATTATTCTTCTTTGTTAAAGAATTAACTATTTTTTGGAACATTTTGTTAAGAAATCATTTGTGTTGAAATTGATATTTTTAGTTGAAAATTTAACTGCTTGGGTAAAAGGTAAACTCAAATGTTAAAAATTGATTTTTTGTCTCTGGTTGAAAATCTAAGGAAAATTGAACTGCTCAGTGGAAAAGTCTTTCTTTTTTTTGGTTTAAAATTATTTTCTCTATTTTTTTAACTTGATATTTTTTTGTTGAAAATTATCCGTTGGATTTAAAACAAAAATCCTTTGATTAAAATTTCATTTTCGTTGGGCAAAAATGCATCGGTTTCGTGGAAAATTAATTTTTTGCTGAAGTAATATTTTCTTCTTCGATAATTAAATTTTTGTAGAGAAAAGTCGTCTTTTGTCCTGACGGTTCAACAATTTAAATAAACTTTCATTTCTTTCATCAGTGAAAGTTTTTATTTGTTGAAAATCCGTTTTTTTTTTAAATCCTTTGTTTTTTTGTATAAATTCAATCTTTTTTATTGAAATATAAATTTTGACAGAGTAGTAAATACATTTTTTTGTTTACAATAAATTAGTTTGTCTTAAAATAAGATGTTAATTGAGCAATGTTATTTGTCTGAGTAACATAATAAATTTTAAAATAAAAAGATGATGTTCATTTAATATACTTCAGACAGAAGACAAGAATCTGGATGTTGTTTGTGGTACCCTAAGGAATTCCTGGTATAATAATAACACTGTTTTGCTTTAAAAAACTAAGAAGACTTTATTGAGCGACTACAAAATGTGTGTACACTCAAAAAAACTGACGGTCGACTCACTCGAACAACTCAGAAGGAACGGACCCGAATATTTATTTATTATTATTGGTACATGGGGTTGCGAAGCAGACGATGTTTTAGGTTTAGGGTTCACTCTGCCTTGATGATCCTCACTGCTCGCTGACAATCCTGGGTCCTATGTTGATGATGTTCAGGCAGTGTTTGACATCACCGTGATGTTTGTTCTCGTGGTAGCTTTATAAATGTGCCACGTTTCGTGTAGCAACTTTTCAGTTTACGAAAAGGGTTAATTCGTTCCCGTTTCTGCTTAGCATGTCATACTCCGTGTTTCCAAAATTAGGTGTTAATTTAGGCGGGAAAACGGTATTCTCCATCTCTATACCGGGTATTTTGTCTTGAATTCTTCTGTTGAATATTAGTTCGGAGGGTGACATTCCAGTCTACCTTCATAGTTTGGCGTAGGTCCAACCGGCAGAACACTTCCTCTAGGCATCGATTGATAGTTGCTGATGACGTACATTTCGTAATTATGGCTTTAACGTACCGCGAGTGGTAATCAATACTTACTAAGAGATGTTCCTGGTATGCTTCGCCTGACATCTAATAGAGGGCCAGATATTGCCACGGACGAGTTGGAAGTTCTTTTCTAGTCATCGATGCTGGTCTGTTTGGTTGTGCTACCGATAGGCATTCGTGGCAAATTTTAACATAACTCTCAGATTTTCTATCTATCCAAGGCCACCGTACTTTAGAACGCAGTCTGCGTTCGATTGCCATTTCTCCCGGATAGCCCTCATGTGCCAGTTCAAGAACGAGACAATTTTATTACCTCGAAGGAGTAACGGTCCAATGCAAGTGATTTCAAGATGTAAAGGGTAGAATTGACTGTTATCATTGATGGTCCATGAGTCGCCTGCAAGTTTGTTTATAACTGTTGCTATTTATGAATTTGTTTTTCTATTACTTAAGATTTTAGAGCGCGATAATGCTCTAGGGGCTGCTTCCTGGATGATTGATTGTACATAGTATTCCTTTAGTTTATCAGAGGTTGCGTCGGATTCAAGTTTGCACATCCTTGATAGGGATCAGCAATATTTGACCTCCCTCGTTTGTAGATTACCTGGATTTTGAAGGCCTGCATTCTTAACAGCCACCTTTCTATTCTCGCGGATGGTCTTGAAGTAGGCTTGAATATCGCCTCCAACGGTTTGTGGTCAGTCGCCAATTCGAATTCTATTCACTCAGAATTTCTTTTTCATTTTGTAAATATCGTCGTTCTACGGTTGAGAGGCTCTTGCTTGAAAATGAAATTACACGTGGTTCATGCACCACGTTAATCTGCAGCAGAACCGCTCCTAAAGCAATTGGGCTTGCATCAGCTGTTAACTGCGTGCGTAGCTTTAGATAAAAAAACACCAAAGTAGACAATTTCTCTATCTCTCTATCACATTCATTGTGATTCAAGAGAACATTGTGACTTTTTAACACTTTTAGTACTCCCCGCAAGCACTCATCGTGTTCAGTTTCGGTTGATCCGTATATAATGATGTCATGCAGATAATTCAGGCCCTTCTTAATTGGGATAAGAATACTCTGAAATATTCTTTACAATATTTCTGGGGTTGAGTTTATTCCAAATATGTGGCGTTTGTATCTAAGCAATCCTTTGGGCGTTATGAACGTCGTAAGTGCGCGACTTTTTTCTTCCAATTCTAACTGATGATAAGCGCTGGCCAGGTCTAAGCGTGAAAAATATGGGGTTGCTTTAAACTTGGTCATGAAATGATCAAAAGTGGTTAGTGGAAAACTTCCCCTTAAAATGGCTTTGTTAGCTCTTCTCTTATCGAGTAAGATTCTGATGTCACCGCCTGGTTTAAAAATTATCACCTTTGGTGAAATCCAAGGACTAAAGACTTTGATATTTTCTATAATATCATTGGCAAGCGGCTCGTTTAATTTCTCTTCTACCTTGGCATTCACAACTATGGAGATTCTTCGGCACGGTTTTCGTACCGGTGTTATCATTGTGTTGATTGTGAGTCTCGCTTTGACATCGCGAATGTTTGGGAAGTGAGTATTTTCTGGCAGTTTGATTATTCCTTCGGATATACCCAATTTCATAGCTCTAAAGGAGATTGCTGTCTCCTTGCGTAATAGGGATATTAGTCCATTTTCTATTACAATATACGATTTTATGCTTTCTCGGCCATTTCCTACGTTTATTGGTGTCGTAAATTTGCATTTCAAGTTTAACATGTCCTTGGAAGCATAGGATTTTATGGTGCTCTCGTTAGGATCGTTTATGTTTTCGATGTTAAAACATTCGAAGTTAGCCATGTCGCTGACTGAAGGTGATTCATTGGTTTCTGCAATGTGATTGACTCTTCTTTCATTTGTGAATCTATTTTTGGATAGGGATTTCGATGTGCTCTGTTTGCTAAATTGGTCCCTTTTGCCGGCCCTACATTTTCTAAAGAATGTCCTGTGTGACCACACTGGTGGCATTTCATTTAAGAGCATATCATTCTGACCAAAAGGTCGGACAAATTTTTACCTCCGTGGAATTTTGCATAATGTTATTTTGGGTTCATGCTTGATTATATAATTGGCATTGTTCGATCACGTTATTCAACAGAAATTCCTTTTCCATAAGTTTTCTCTTTAAATCAATTCGGGCCAATGCGTCAATTAATTTATCCTTGATATTACTTTCCCGTGCTTCATTTTCAGTATTCGCAAACAAACATTTGTTTTCTTGTAGCCTACACCTTATGAGGAATTTGTTTATATTTCCCCCGTGTCTCATCTGGATCGTAGTCTACAATAGCCCCTGGTAGACAAAACGCAATTTCCTGTAACTGCGGGCCTCCAATATGCAGTAATTTATTCTTCTCCTTTACTACATTTAAGATTTCCTCGGCTTCCAAATATAATTTAACTGAACGTACCCATTTTCTCCATTCTGTGGCTGGCAAAGCGAAGTGTCTAATCGAGGATTAACATATTTTTATAGTAGAATTTAAGCCACTTAAAGAATTTAATCAACTCCATTTATCAGGATTTAATTCGCTCTTAAAATTTAAACTTTTTTTTGAGACCTGACAGAATTAGCCAGGGGTAAACAAGGAATACGCCAAACTAGATTGTCAGGAGGGAGACAGGAAGAACGAGTTTAGGAATTATAAAGGGGAGAAGAGCATTTGAATATAAGGAGAAATTCTTACAAGAGGGAAGAAACAATCTAGTTAAACAGTTTTGGCAGGGGAAGGAGAACATACATAGGGGTGGGAGGATGGACGTGGAAAGAGTTTTAAAAAATCAGCATATAGAGCGAGAAGGAAGCGGGGAGGAGAGAATAAGAGAGTTAAGTTTTAACGGGAACTATGTATGGATTATTCTAAGGGAGAGAGAGCATTATTTGTGTGAGAAATGAGAGCAAGGAAGTCAGGAACTTATAGCGAGAATGAGATGCGGATGCATGGAGGGTTATAATAGGTTCTGGCTTTCTGGAGAAAAGAGGATGTGTGAATTGTGCGGGAAGCGGGATGCAAAAGTGAACCACTTTTGCATTTTGGTATGAAGAGGTGGAAACGAGTGGGGTAAGCGTGGAGGTATTGTTGCATGAAAGGGGGGAGAAAAGGGGAGTTGCTGGGTAAGATGGAGAAGAAGAGAAGGAAGGAGGAAGAGGAATGGAGAAGGAAAGATTGTAATTAGGAAAGGAAATAGATGTAAGAAAATTGGACATCTTTTAAATAGTAGAGAAGGCAGAGGTTGACAATGCGAGGCAAAGCGAGAAAGTAGCGACATGGGTGCGAGGCGAGGTGAGGCGAAGCGAGGAAGGCAAAATCATAAGAGCAAGCGGCTTACAAAGCGGCTTTAAAAGGTAGTTGTAAGGAAATTCTGTAATAATGGAACTGGAAGCAAGTTAAATTTTTAAGTCCAGTAGGCTGAAAAATAAACGTTTATCTATTACTAATGTTCCAATTGAATTAGTAATTAATAGTATCTAAAGTATACGGATTAATATAGAAAATTTTACAGATTTACCTTTAAATAAATTTGATGAAAGAATACAACTTTTAATGAAAAAAACAGTTTTGAAATTCAATAATAATTTCTATATAGACAAATAGACGTAATGCCCATGGAATCTCCCATTTTTCCAACCTTAGCGGATTTAGTTATGCAAGATTTGAAATATTATGTCACAATAAATTTAGATTATTTTACCGGAAAATAAATCAGAATATGTCATGAATCAATGAAAATAAAAATTACGTACACTTTGAAGGGGGGAGCCAAAATATTTTGTTTTTAATTTACTTAAATTTAAATTACAGGAAAAATTATAAATCACAAATTAAATATATATTTTTTTAGTTTTTTATTCTATTACACTCTTGTATACACTAATTAAATATTTGCATAAGGAAATAATAATAATAATTTACATAAGGAAAACGAAACATTAGTAAGTACCGTCTGCAGCCGGATTTTAATTACGAGCATTCGCATTTGCTTGGCTTTTCGGCCAGGGGAAGAGGTAAACTGCAGAAAACCTTTCCCGAGTGCTGCCGGTTACCTGTGAATTTTCACACGTATTTCATATAAGAAAATAGACGTTTTTTAAAAATTTTAATTAGAATACTTAATATTATTTGAAATATCAATTTAAAAATATAAAAACAAAAGTTATTATAATTTTTTTGCGGTTTTTTAAAATGAAATTTTTTTAAAATCATATTCTCAGAATAATTCTGAAAAATTACAGTTTAAAAAACATTCACTTTGAGTTCAATTTACAATTAAAATTAGTTAAATATTTATTATAGTTAAGAAAATTAAATGTTTAAACAATTTATTATTATTATAAATAATATTCGTTTTAATTAATGCTTGAAAGATGCCGTTTTTTCTAAAATTTTGGGCTTTTTGTCTAATTTTCAATTAGAGTGAAGTAATAATTTAAGTTATCAAAAATAATTTTTTTTAAATTTATTATGATTATTAAAAATAGTTTCTTAGTCTAATAGTAGAATGGTGCGTTTTTTCTGATTTTTTAAAAACTATTTATCTATTTTTTATTAGAACTGAATGAATAATTAATTATATTTAGCAAATATTTAGTAGTCCAAAGTACCAGTGGAATTTAAAGAATTCTGGGAATTATTTAAATTGCGTCA
Organism: Druon quercuslanigerum; assembly: GCA_010014905.2. Lineage (NCBI taxonomy): Eukaryota > Metazoa > Arthropoda > Insecta > Hymenoptera > Cynipidae > Druon > Druon quercuslanigerum. Next base: position 18,208 of record JAAAKG020155419.1, on the reverse strand, counting down.
ATAAAATAAATTCACAGAATAGCTGTTCAGAAAAATTAAAGAATTTATAGAAGAAAAGAAATACCGAGAATTCCACGAATTTAGATCCATAGAATTTAATGAATTCAGTGAGTTAATGGAATATAGCAAAATGTTAGAAATTCAGAGAATTCCAAAAAGGCACATAAGTAAGGAAATGCTGAGAATTTTATGAATGCAGAGACTTTAATAAGTTTAGAAAATTCAAGAATTTCAGAGCTTTAAAGGCCTTGTGAGGAGTGGGTCAGGTATCCAGATTCCTACATTAACGACTTTTCTCTTATTTCCTAACTTGATTTTATACAAAGCACAACATGAAGTTGATAATTTGTTACGATAAAAAATAAGGCTATTTTAAATTTAATAATTTGAATTTGGCGCCAAAGTTTTATAGTATGTGGCGCCGCCGCGACGTTGCCATCGAAGGTACAATTTCAGGATATTGAGTACACTTTCAGAGTACAAAAGCAATTTTCATTGTGACAACACTGCCTCTAGGAAGACCACTCTGTCGCTGGTCATCTTAACTGACCATCGTCTTGACTTACCTTAGAATCTGAAACTATCATTTTGGCGCTGGTTATTCTAGATGTACATTAAGCGACGGATACTTTCAATATAGAGGGTGTGGCCTGATCAAAGGGTTGAGGATAAACTTGATTTCATTGAAATTGATGTTTTTCATTTAGTGTTTTAAAGTAGTTGAACTGATCTTGAAAGATATTCCAAGCTTCTCTACCGTCGTTCGTCGTCTGTGGAATCGTACGATGATATTGCTTTTGGTATTCTTCCCACTCCCAACTTGTTTCGTGTCCTCGGTGTGCTGGAAAAGTAAAAGAACCACCGTTTCCATAGTAATCATGGTTTCCTTGGTTTCCTTGGTGTTGTCCTGGGTATCCTGGATGTCCTTTTGGAGCCTCATAATCGTTTCCCAGGTTTCCTTGTGGAGGAAGACTTTGACTATGGGGTAATGGCGAAGCCCGATGACTGCCTCCTTGGTGAAATGGCGTAGCCCCATAACCGCCTTCTGGGATCCCATTATGAGGAAAACTCTGACCATGGGGTAATGGCGAAGCCCGATGACTGCCTCCTTGGCGAAATGGCGTAGCCTCATAACCTTCTTCTGGGACCCCTTGCTGAGGAAAACTCTGACCATGGGGTAATGGCGAAGCCCGATGACTGCCTCCATGGGGTAATGGCGAAGCCCGATGACTGGCTCCTTGGTGAAATGGCGTAGCCTCATAACCTTCTTCTGGGACCCCTTGCTGAGGAAAACTCTGACCATGGGGTAATGGCGAAGCCCGCTGACTGCCTCCATGGGGTAATGGCGAAGCCCGATGACTGGCTCCTTGGTGAAATGGCGTAGCCTGATAACCTTCTTCTGGAATCCCTGGCTGAGGAAAACTCTGACCATGGGGTAATGGCGAAGCCCGATGATTGCCTCCTTGGTGAAATGGCGAAGCTCGATTACTGGCTCCTTGGCGAAATGGCGTAGCCTGATAACCGCCTTCTGGGATCCCTTGCTGAGGAAGACTCTGACCATGGGGTAATGGTGAAGCCCGATAACTGCGCTCTGAGCGTACTGGTGATGCCGAAGGATGTCCGTTGTGTCCGCTGTGTGCGTTGTAAGGCTCTAGTGAGCGTATTGACGGCGCCCTGCCTTCTGAGTGTATTGGCGAATTCAAAGGATGGCCAACTGAGTGTAAATTCGCATCGTGCGGTTGGTTCTGTCCGTTGTGACCGTTGTGTGCACTGTAATGCGCTTGTGAGGGTATTGACGCCGCGCTGACATCTGAGTGCCTTGGCGCATTACCGGGGTATTCGTTGAGTCCTGGCTGTGCTAGCGCAGGGTCATAATCTCCTCCTTCTAATGTTTTGGGTTTTCCTCCAAATATGCCGCAGCAGCGAATAGGAGGAAACGCTTCAGCCATTAATTCTGCAAAGAGAAATTATAAAAAATAGAAAAAATCATTCATCATAAATACATGATAGCAATAATGAACAGAGAAAACAAATTAAAAATTTTGTTGTAAGTTTTTCATAATAATGGGTAGGTTTTCCAGATCAGAAAAAAAAGATTTTAAGCTAAATTTTCACCCCAGAGATAAGCATCCATGAAACAGAAGCTTCGACAAAGTAGTTTATTTTTTACCCACGAAGTTGAATTTTGATGTAAAAAGGATCGATTTAGAAGAAAATAGTTAAACAATCAACCAAGGAGATAAATTTTATACTAAAAATATAAATTTTCCAAAAAAAAGTTGCATTTTTATCCCAAAAATATGAAATTTCTACGAAAACAGACGAATTTTTAAATCTAAAAGACAAGTTTTTAATAAAATTGAGTTTTTAACCAAAAAAAGATTACATTTCAACACCAAAACATGAATTTCAAACAAGTCAATTTTCTACAAAATAGTTAAATTTTCGACTTAAGAATTTAATTTACAAATGAAAGGGATAATTTTTGAACAAAATTGTTAAATTTTTTAACCAAACAGTTGCATTTTTATCTAAGGTAGACGCAGTATCTACTAAAAAAGATGAATTTCTAAGATAAAAACAACTTAAAAAAAAAATAGTTGAATTTTATCCAAAGAAGATTTTGATTCGACTTTTCAACATACAAGTATGAGTTTTTAAGAAGAATGAAATTTTCTGTGAAGATACTTGAATTGTCAACAAAACAGTTCAATTTTTAACCAAAAAAATTATTTTTTAACAAAATTGTTGAATTTTTCACCAAACACTTGCGTTTTTGTCCAAGAAAGACGCAATTTCTACTTAATAGATGAATTTTTAAATTAAAAAGACAAATTTAAAAAAAAATTGAATTATCATGCAAAAAATATTTTAAAGCAGAATTTTAAACTTGTAATATTTTAAACCTAGAATCTTTCATAAACTAAATACAATATTTTTAAAGCATAATTAATATATTAAAATTTTTCTGTTAGACATTAATTAAAAGGTATAGAAAATCCCTGATTAAAATATTATGTACATGAATGGCATTATGTACTCGAACAAATATTTCAAAATAAGAAATTAATTTGATGTTGTGCTGCTCTTTCGTAGTTTACAGTCCCATTTTTACAACACTTTTCTGTTATTTATATATTATATATTATATTTATATATTATATATTATATATATTTATTTATTTTACCTACCAATTAAAAATTAAATTCACTGTGATTACAAAAACTTATTCTTAATTGTCGAATCTCGGGAGAACCCTTCGCAACTTCAACACCTCTACCAAATAGTAAACTTTTCAACTAAAATATATAAATTGTACTGGTTGGTTAAAAATTTAATTATTTTTTTGAAAATTCAGCAACTTCCATAAAAATTCAGCTTTTTTGCTCCAAAATATCCACTGGTTTGCTCAAAATTCGTCTTTTTGTAAAACGCGTCCTCTTAGAATAATAATTATTTTGCCTTTAGAAGATTCATCTTTTTATTGAAAATTAATCTGAGATGATTGAATTTTATTTTTTTTAAAGTTTACTCTAATATTTTTTATTCTGAATTCATCTCTTTTGGTTAAATATTTAATGACCTTGATGAAAGTTCAGCTACTTTGTTAAAAAGTTTTTTTTTTAAGTTTACTATAAACAGAGTCGCCCCACTCGGGAGAACCGGGAAAAAACCGGGAGAGAAGTATTACACCGGGAGATTTCCCGGTTCACCATATTTAAAATTCTGCAATTTCGAAAGGTGAAAATGGTAATGACTTTTCTTTAAAGAAGTGACATTCTTTAGTACAAAAATCGATCCAGTTGTTTTGAATGTCACTTGATACTACATGATTTAATACTTCTTAATAATATATTCATGTTTTTATTTTTAATAAAAATTATAGCTTCGATTGCCAATTCTTAAACAGTTAAATTTTTGAGGCTTTGAAAACAAAGATTTTTGTGAAATAAATTCTTGGAGGTTTCGAATTTAAAATTTTACAATATTGCAGTTTCAGATTTCCTTTAAGAATCGCTTCAGATGGATAGCTTCTTTCGTACCTTCGGATAAGCTCATGTATGCTGCTTCTTTACTAAAAAGAGCTACACTACTTTCTTTCATAACTTCTCAAGAGACTGCACCATTGGATAACAAAAAAGCGTACACAGTGTATGATTTACGATCTGTAAGGCAACCTCGCCAGTCAGCATCCACGACGTTCCTCGTAGTTACCGCAAAATTCTTTTCCCGGCTGTGTTGAATTGGTTTGGATAGTTGTAAGTTTAAGCGATGTTCCATGGCTGCGTGTGAACTGTGATCCTAGTCAGGGATTTATTCTCTCTAGATCTTTCATATCAAAACTCTTGCCTAAATTCTGTTTGAATTCTGACATCCATTGTAGATTGCTTGACAGCAACAGAATGTCATCGATATCAACAGATATCAGACTTCAATATAGTATAAAACCAAACTTTTTAAGTGTTTGGTAAATTGCCTTTTCTATTAGATATACGTTGTCTCCTTAACGTGTTCCTTGCAGCAACTTTTCAGCTTCTTCTGATTCATTAAATTCTCTTTTCCATTGTCGGTTCTCAGCAACTATTTCTTCTAGCCTTTCCGGAAACATGACAGACATGTCAATAAAAATCTTCTCTTCTATATCTTCATTAAAAAATGCTGTCGTGACATCAAGTTGGTGGGTTTCCATCTCGTACTCGACAGCCAAGGCCACGAGTACTCTGATCGAGCTTAGGCAGGCGACCGGAGCAAAGGTTTCCTGAAGGTCGATTCTGGGACGTTGTGAGTATTTTTTCGCCACTAATCATGCCTTTCTTCTTTTGAGCGTTCCACTACTATCTGGATTATCTACCACGACCTGGAACCGATCACACTCTGATCTGTTGGTCTATTCACCAACTTCCAAGTCTTTCCGTTCACCGGCTTCATTACCAGATATTGCGTCTGCCACAGAAAGTTCAGTTATAATTGCAATTTCTGGTTCTCCGACTGTTGCTGTTCCATTTTTGACATTGTAATGCTTGCTAGGTCGACCTGGACACCCAGTCTGCATTATTTTTGGGATTCCACGCAGCCTTCGAGGTTCATGAGCTGCTTTCACATTTTCTTCATTTCCAGGATCTTCAGGCTCTTCTCCTCCCTGCTCTGGATTCTCAACTTCTTCTGATGATTCATCGCTTCTATGGATGCTCTCATTGATGGCATCTGGTTCTAGCTAGGTTTAAAGTATCATTCGAGCACTTAACTTTCTTGATTACCTAATTTTCATCTCTAAAAATATGCGATGTGCAGCCGCTACCTAAACACCGCTTATCACCGTTTTCTGATTGCTTTACTTTGAAAGCAGATTCTTGATTGGTGGTTGTAAGTTAACACTTTTCCCCACTGTGGCTGCACTCTTGTGACGAAGACTTGGTACACTCTCTGAAGGGAATTTTTTCTTCTTTATCTCGCCGGCTCTGGGTATTCATCGCGAGACTCGGTGGCGCTTTTAAAATTTTCAAAACTTTGTGGAAGACTGTAGAGTAAAAGGACCGACAACATTTTTCGTCGTGAATCGTAATGTCCATTTCTTGCAACTTTCACCAAATACTATTCGCTGTCGCATATCCCTTTATCTGCTTTAATTCTGATGGATAAATTGCCAGAATCAGATTGGACTGTTCTTTCAAATCGGTCGAGTCTCATGCAGCAACTACAGCTGTACAAGTCACATCAACTGTAAGAGGTTCTAATCTAGGATCTAGCCCTTTAACATATGACCAAGCATCAATTTTCACTAGAAATGCTTTCACTTGTAACTTCCATGTATCAAAATTGTCTTTGCCTAGAAGTTCTATACGTGCCGAGTACGCGTTCGCCATGTTCACTGATTCATGGACCAAACGTGTTTCCCCCATAGAGTTAATACAGATAGAGACGATAAGACATAGGCCGCTCTGTAAGCGTGACCGTTTGTCTCAACTTCGCTGAGAGAGAAAAAGACAAAGCGCCTTGGGTTATCTTGGAGAGTGGGGAGAGTGGGGAGTGGCATAAGAGTGGGGTGACTGGTCGGGTCATCCTGATTTTCTTTCTCTATCTACGCGCGGACGTATCCCAAGCTGGCTTGTCTCCACTATCTGTATTAACTCTATGGTTTCCTTCGAAAAAAGAACTTTTTATACTTTTCCGTTATTATTTATTTCTTATACACTAAGTGTCCTGGGCCGATAACCTGTACGATCTTAGTGGATTAGGAGCAAATAAACAATAAACGATATCTGATAACTGGAATATATTATTACAGACAGTAAATTGTAATCAACCACGAATGCCTCAATCTAGATCGACGCACGATCAGCAAGATGACTGGCGAACCTAAAGCAACATGAGATGTTGCCGCGAACTCACAATTGTAATCGTGAGAATGCTACGTTACATAACTTCAGCACAACATAATAAAAAAGATAAATTTCAAACTGTTTAAAATGAATACATCAGTAATTGCTTAATTTTCGTAAATTCAAACGGTTACAATGCAAAAGTTTTTAAATTTCATGATGGACGCGAAATTTTTTATTTTTCTCTTCCATGGGTTTTAATGTTGCATTTAAAATTCAATTGGTTACATTTTGGAAAGTATAATTAGCAATGAAGGAGTTATTAGTTTATAAACGATTTAAATTTACTTCAAAGAATTGAAATTGTAAAGGTTGTAAGCATAAAAATGTTTTATTATCACGATTTTTATGATAATTTTTTTTTTCAGTTTGAAATGAAGTTCTAGAGTAAGAGAAGCTTTTACTTTGAAATATTCATTTTTGTTTTAAATGTCAGAGCGTCAAATTTCAATTGCTTTTAATTTCGCATTATTCAAATTTAAAAGTCTTAAATTTAAAACGCTTTTATTTATAAACAATACAATTTTAATTCCTCTAAATTTCAAATGATCAAAATAAAATTTTTTAGTTAATAGCGACTCGACTTAGAAATTTTACAATTTAACAACGGTTGTCTAATTAAATTGTCTAAAACTGTATTTCTTTGTATTAAAAAATATATTTTTAACTAAAAACTGAATTCTTACAGTTTTTTAAAAATCTTGTAATGGAAATTTAATATAATTGAAAATTTACCTTTTTTAAAGAACATTTATTTCATTTGGTTGCAAACTTTTTTCTTCAACGTGAAATTCAACTATTCTATTCTTTGTTGAAAATAAAGGCTTTTTAGTTTCAAATTCAGCAATGAAAGAAATAAACTATTTTAGTTCAAAGTTAATTTCTTTGGTTAAACATTAAACCAATTATGTCGAAAATGTGTGTTTTTTATTTTAGAAACTTTTTTTTTGGAAATATCAGTTGTTGCGATTTTTTTGATAATTTTTTTGTATTAGAGATTTATCAGTTTGATTGAAAATTGAACTATTTTGTTGAAATTTCCCTTTTTATTTATAGAAAATTAATTGTTTTAAGCAAAAATATATTTAATTAATTTTTCAATTAAAAATTATAAATCAACTGATACTAAATTCGTCATTATGTTTATAAATTTGGCAAAACTCCTTTAAGTTTTTCAAATTTCCCAAACTGCGTTGGTAGTGTAGAGTTTATTTATTTTATTTGAAGCTACAACGTGTAATAAATTATTTAATTATTTAACATGTTTTAAAAAATGATAGATTTTTAATAATTTAAAGTTTATCATGATGAAATTTTAAATTATTTATGTCTTTGTTCCCAAGGTTTTCCTCTTTTATGTCGCAGTAAAAATGTTTTTAATGGAAGTCATTACAAAATATTTGCATCAGCAGGCTTGGCCTATTTTCAGGCTTCCGGAAAAATTTTAAATGATTTTTCATTTCCGAAGCTTCATTTTAAAAGAAAATTAAAAAAATATCAGAATTTTTTTATTATTTTGCAGATAATTCCGAAAATTTGTAGAAAAAATTTTAAACATTTTTAAAGTTGTTTATAAGGTTTAGAAGTTTTGGAAAGTTTTAAACATAATTTCAAATTTTTTTAAACGAAAGCTAGATTTTTTACAACAAACTTAACACCTTTTTGAGAATTATAATATTTTTGTGAAATTTTATAATGAATTTTGCATTAAAAAAAAACTTTTAAACTTTAAAATAATTTAGAATTTGGTTGTGTGTCAAATAAAAACTGAAAGATTAAAAAAATATTGCTTTCTTAAATTTTCCAGATTTATTTTCAGCACATCCTAAATTTTCAAAAATCTATTTAAATTATCTTGGGACACTCAGAAAATTATAAATATTATAAATATTAAATTATCCTTAATAAACAAACCGATAATACTATTCTAAAATTCCCCCATTTTTTATAATTAATGAAATACATCCCTTTCCAACAAACTGTTTCAGTTTTCAATTAACATTCCTAAGGATGATTTTTCTAATACAATAATAAACTATTGACCAAAAAATAAATAATTTTTCAGAAAAAAATTGGATAGGCAAATTTTAAGTTATCAAGGTGATTTACACAAGAAATAAAAGAATTTTCCATGAATTAGTTTAACTCGGAAGCAACTACTTTAATTTTCAACAAAAGAAAAATTATTTTTAATGGAAAATATTAATTTTTCACCAAAAAAATTTTTAACAAAACATTGAAGTTTTCAATGAATTTTTAACCAATAAGATCAACAATTTTTTATGTTTTCTACAAAATAATTAAATTTTCGAACAAAAAAGAAGAATTTTCTAAGAAATCCATGAATTTTTAACAAATAGTTGAATTTTAAACTAAAAATGAAAAACTTTCTAACAAAAATGGTAAAGTTAATTTATTTCCATTCAAAAAAGGAAGAGAATTTCAATAAGATTTGTGATTCATAAAGGCCAAACTATAAATTTTCAAACAAAAAAGTTGAATATTTAACCAAAAATTAAATACTCAAATTTTCAGCTACAAAAATTAATTTTCAGCCAAGAAACAACGAATTTTCAACAAAATACTTACTAAAAAGGGTTGGAAAACTAGCCATGGTGAAAATTGATATACCAATCCGGCACCTCATTTTCTTGAGGAATTTTGAACTTTTTCAGAATGTCGAAGTTTTTAATAATTATAAATATCAAAAGAATTTTTAGATTTTTAAGAATTTTGAACTCTTAAAGAATTTTTATGATAAAACTTCACTCGGCTTTATGAATGATCAAGCACTTATTGTACATTTAAAAATAATGAGGACAATTTTTATGTTTTGATGAATTTATAATAGTAAGGCTGCTCTGATAAAAACTTTAAAGCATCGGTGTCTCGACCTAATTTAAAAATTCAACAAAAAATCTTCGTTATCGCCAAACAATGTAAAGTGTTTTATCATATAATAATTCATAAGAACTGTTTCGCTCTATTTGGAGCTCTCTTTAAAGTAAACAAATTTTGTACAATGTTTTATCAGAGCGTGTCTTGTTTGTCACAGAATTTTATTTTGTATTTTCAATGTTATTATTGAGGAATAAAACAAAAACTATGCATCCTGTAAAAAGTGACCCACGACAAATTTTCAGATCTTTTTTGGAGGCATACTTTTTGTAACTATCGTATGATTCTTTCATCGCAGTGGAGTGACCAATGCGAACGGCTGCATATTTATTTCCATTATGAAGCAGTACCGCTTTCAGACTTTGTAATGAAGAATCTAAGCTTAAACGCCAATTTCCCGACTTATAATCTTCTTTTATCTCATGCAAACTAATCAAATTTTCTATGTGATTACAATGTACAAGGTTTTCTTCACTATTAAAATATTTTGGAATTTTTTTATCTCTGTTTCTATAAAAACAAACTTTTGTGCCACGTTTTAAGCGATTTCTCTCCTTGATTCTAGAAGCAAGTAACTCCGATTAACCTTTAGCCAGATTCAAATCGCGTTTATTGTCGTAAAGGAATACCTCTTCATCATTAAAATGAATATCATTTTCTTGCACAGGTTCGGGTGGTTGAGGCATTATTGAACGAGAAACCGCTTTTCTATCTCTTTTTATTTTCCCATATTGATCAGGGGTTACATTCTGCACTTTAGGGTGATCAATAGAGGCTCTATTGCAATGGTTGAAACCATTAGTATCACATATACAAAAATAGCAATCGCTTTTATGATTTTTAGTTCACGCCATGTTCTTGGAACAATGATAATTTCATTCTGAATTATACCCTAATTTTTTAAGGTTCGTCGGCAATCTTCACATATAACAGTAGGAACCCATGATTTATCTAGATTTTTCATTGCTGTCCCATAACAGCCTTCAAACTGTTTTTGAGTATATTTAGAAATTCTGGTACAATATCGGGACACCTCATATTATCCGCAAATATAGCAGAAATTATCAATTATATCTTTGCACGGAACCCTCAAAATTTTTATTGTCTTATCCGTCAGAGTTAGCTCAAATATGAAAAAATAGTATTTGCAATGGAAGCTTACTGATCCGTTAGCCTGTTGCTCAATCACGATCTCTAACAAGGAAATTAATATCTACGACCAGAACTCACCTGTCTTTTGTCTGCCGCTCTAAATACGAATTGTAATATTTTCAAATTAAACGCACATGTCCGTTAGCCCGTCGCTCATCCGCGATCTCTAACACGGCAATTATCGCAATGTTTACAATCAGAATTCACTTGTCTTTAGTGTGCTGGGCAAGAGACGAATAGTAATATTTTCGAATTAAACACACCGATCCGTTAGCCAGTCGCTCAAGCACTATCTCTAACACTGAAATTATCGCAATGTTTACAATCAGAATTCACTTGTCTTTAGTCCACCGCGAAAAACACGAATAGTAATATTTTCAAATTAAACGCACATGTCCGTTAGCCTGTCGTTAAAGCATGATCTCTAACACGGAATTTATAGCAATGTTTACAATCAGAATTCACTTGTCTTTAGTCCGCCGCGAAAAACACGAATAGTAATATTTTCAAATTAAAGACACTGATCCGTTAGCCTGTCGCTCAAGCATGATCTTTAACACGGAATTTATTGCAATGTTTACAATCAGAATTCACTTGTCTTTAGTCCGCTGCGCAAAAGACGAATAGTAATATTTTCAAAGTAAACACACTGATCCGTTAGCCTGTCGCTCAAGCACTATCTCTAGCACTGAAATTATCGCAATGTTTACAATCAGAATTCACTTGTCTTTAGTACGCCGCGAAAAACACGAATAGCGAATAGTAATATTTTCAAATTAAAGACACTGATCTGTTAGCCTGTCGCTCAAGCACGATCTCTGACACGGAATTTATCGCAATGTTTATAATCAGAATTAACTTGTCTTTAGTCCGCTGCGCAAACAACGAATAGTAATATTTCAAATTAAACGCACATGTCCGTTAGCCTGTCGTTAAAGCATGATCTCTAACACGGAATTTATAGCAATGTTTACAATCAAAATTCACTTGTCTTTAGTCCGCCGCGAAAAACACGAATAGTAATTTTTTCAAATTAAACACACTGATCCGTTAGCCAGTCGCTCAAGCACTATCTCTAACACTGAAATTATCCTTTGTTAGAAAAATGGAAATTCTTATTTTTCTTCATTTTCCGTGCTATTAAATTGGGAATTTTCGTTTTTTGACGAAAAATCAAACTTTCTTATGATAAGCTTGTGGTGTTTTCAAAAAGCTATTATTCTTTAGTTTCACCAGTACCTTTCTCTCCCCTCTTCGTTCTTCCCTTTCTATACTTCGCACTTCCTCTATCTCTACTTTTGCCTCAATCCTTTTTAGTACTTCTTCCACTCCTTCCTGCATCTCCTTCCTTTCTAATCTTATACTCTTTATCACTACGTCTGTTTTTTCCTTTCTTTTCTTTCTATTCTTTGCCCTATATGTCTCACTCTTTCCTTCTCCGTATTCCCACTCACTCCCCCATCAAGATCCCGATTCGTGCTTTCTATCTTTCTAATTCTACCTTGCATCTCCTCTACCTTTTTTTATTATCCTCCTGCTTCTCTAGCTTTTGCTCCAGTGACTGCATCCTCTTTTCTAACTTTTCCCTAACTTCTTCCCATTTCATCATTTCTGTCCTAAGTTTAGCCTTTTCACGCCTAATTTCTTTTCTTGATTCTTCTCCCCTGTTTTCCTGCCTTTTTTCACAAATGCCCATTACTTCCATCATGACTTCGCGAATTTCTTTCAGTCATTCCTCTTTTCTCTGTTCTTCGGGTTTATCTCCGTTTTCTTCAGCCCCCTTCTATTCTCAGCTTTCTCTACCAAACTCTGCTTTTCCGGTGGCGATCTAAACATTTTTGGATATTTCAAGTTTGAACCTAAATCGCCCTTCTCTTCACTGCTTTCCCTCTCCCCTCCCTTCCTTTTGATAAAAGCCTCAATCGATCCTACGCTTTTTACTCTTAATCTTTTATTTTGTATTGTTTACTTATATTTCCCCCTTGCCTTCCTTTCTTTGACCTCCTCTTTCTGTGTAATAAACACTTCCTGCTCTAATTCCGATTTTTCCTCGATGGTATACTCTTTGCTATCCATGAATCCAATTTGCATTTCAAACGTTCCCGCCTTCTGTCCTTTCCCGCCTCTATCTATAGTCGAGTTCTGGTACCTAACCTCAACTGTCACACAAATCTGTCTTAATCCTCAAAAATATCCTTATCCCCTTTCCAATTTCACAATCCCTCAAACAATCGCTTTCATCCGAACCCTTCCATACACTTGCACAATTCACTCATCTCAAAGTTCCCCAAAATTATCGGAAAAACTCAGCATCCACAATTCCCGCTACCTTACACTTTCATGCCGGAAAAGGAAGTCTCATGCCGGAAACGGTTTTTCATTTTTGGTTAAATATTTAACTTTTTTGTTTGAAAATTTATAGTTTGGCCCTAATGAGACAAAAATCTTATTGAAATTCTCTTTCTTGTTGGACTGGAAAACATCTTTCGGTTCCAAAGTCGCCTTGTATTTAGTTGAAATTTCATTTTCGTCAAAAAATTTAACTTTTCCATTTTTGGTAGAAAATTGTTCAGTTTTAGTTGAAAATTCAATTATTTGTTAAAAATTCATGCATTTCTGAGAAAGTTCTTCTTATTTGTTTGGAAATTTAATTATTTTGTAAAAAACATAACAAAAATACATTTATGAGTGACCCGTTGTGTTCAAAATTTAATTATTTAGTTCAAAATTCGTTTTTCTAGGGATGAAAATGAATTTTTTTGTTGATAAAATTTATATTTCTGTGTTGAAAGTTCAAAGATTTTGTTTAAATTTTGTTTGGTGACATGATGGACTTATTAGTTAAAAATTCATCTTTTTCATTGAATACTCAAATGTTTTGCTGAAATTTTATTGGATAAAAAAATTAATATTTTCCATTAAAAATAATTTCTTTTTTGTTGAAAATTAAACTAGTTGCTTCCAAGTTAAACTTATTCATTGAAAGTTCTTTTATTTGTTGTGTAAATCACATTTGAAACTTAAAATACGACTATTCAATTTTTTTCAGAAAAAATATTAATTTTTGTTCAAAAGTTCATAGTTGTATTAGAAAATTCATACTTAGGACAGATTTTTTTGTTGTAAAAAATTCCTCTTTTCAAGACTACTTTGACGAAAATTCTTCTTTTTTTTTTAGTATAAATTATTATTTATTTTAGAATAGTATTATCGGCTTGTTTGTTAAGGATGATTTAATATTTATAATATTTATAATTTTTCTGAGTGTCCCAAGATAATTCAAATAGATTTAAAAAAATTTAGGATATGCCGAAAATAAATCTGAAAAATTAAAGAAATTTTTTTTTGGTATTTTACACGATTTTAACCAAAAAGGGAATTAAAAAAATATGTTATATATTTCCGGAAATCTTTGCAAGTTTAAAAATATTTTTATTTTTATTCAAACTTCTAAAAGTCCGCACTATTTTTTAAACCTTTCAGCTTTTATTTGACTCACAACCAAATTCTAAATCATTTTAAAGTTTAAAAGTTTTTATTTTAAATGAAAAAGTAATTCTAAATTTTCCCAAAAATATTATAATTCTCAAAAGGATGTTAAGTTTGTTTTAAAATATCTAGTTTTCGTTTAAAAAATTTGAAATTATGTTTTAAAAGTTCCAAAACTTCTAAACCTTATATTGTCAGACAAAATTATTCATAAAGTATTTATTGTCCAGTATTAAAAAAGATAAAATATTCTCTTTGGTCAATATGTGCCATTGAATATGGTTAAGGAATAATTAACAGAATCACTTTATCTTTTAAAAAGAAAGGTCAAAAATGTTTAGATGGAATTATTACATTTATTATTTAAGAAATATAAAGCTTTTAAATTATCGGACATAAAACACTAAAATTTTAAATAAAATGTTTTCAAATTTAATTTGAAAAATCTAAAATATTTAAGACAGGAGATAAATTATAAAAATTAAAGACGAATTTTATACAAAATTATAGCCTTTTCAAAAAATAATGCCCGATTCTGTATCTGCATCAATATTTGCAATTGATCTAATAAA
>JAAAKG020155408.1:0-30464 GCA_010014905.2 Druon quercuslanigerum | reverse complement strand
AGAATATCCTCCTGCATCCCTCTTCCTAAGACATGTAAAGAAGGACATGTTACCTCGAGACATCCCGGGACGTAACACAATTACAATGCACATTAAATGGATTTAGATTATATTGCATTATCGCATTTAAAAGTTTTTTATGAAAGTGAAGCTGACGTATTTGAAGGCACACAAAATATATATATATATTTAAAAAATCCTATGTGTTATATTTTATAATATTGAACTACATTTTTTAATATAAAACTGCCTGAACAAATAAAAATTGTTTAAACATTTTAATTGCGTTTTTAGCAGAATTTACTACTCCTTAAAATCATTGAATATTATGTGTTATTTAGGAATTAATATTTTGGGAAACATTATTGTTTAAACAAATATTTATTAAAACAATTAAGAGATGTTTAATTTACTTTTTCCCATACACTGTACATTTAGAAAAATAATTTTATATCCTGTATTTTATTTCATTTTTTACAGTGATTGAAAAAATTATTAAAAGCTGCTTGAACAAGCAAAAAGTGTTTAAACAAATAAAGATTTGTGAAAAATTAGAAGGAAAGTGTCAACATTTTGTAATTATTTAAGAGTAAGTAGCATATGATACCAATTTGACTAAGAATTGGACATCCCTCACTTAATTTTTAGAAATTTTGTAAATAAACAATAATTAATTGTTTAAATAAGTAAATTATATGCATATAAAAGTCTCGAGATGCGGAGAACGTTGCACAGTGGCGAACAAGTACATTTTTTGGTTCAAAATACGATTTCAGCTGATCCGCGAACAGATTTCAATGTTTTTTTTTAAAAGCTGATAAAATTTCAAAGAAAAATGTTAAGCCTGATTTTTAATTTATTTTTTCATCATGATACAACCAGCAAAATTTAGTAAAGAAATAGCATTATTTGCGCATTTGTCGACGGGAAAACTTGTTTTTCTCAATGTCTGTCCTTTTAATTGGGAACTTTACGATAATTTCGGTAAGATTCATAATTAGTTGATTAATTTTATGTATTTGTTAAACAAACGTAATTGAGAAATGCATTATTCGGGCACTGGTCAAAGTAAAAACTCGTTTTTTCTAAAAGACAGTCGTTTTAATTTCAGAAAAAAAGTTCTTTTTTTATTCAGTACTTACAGTTGGTTAACACAAGAGAATTTGAATTCAGGAAATGATTAAATAATATATTTTATATTTGTTAAAAATAAATTCTATATCATAATAATGCCTAAACAATGCATTAACAAATTAAATTTGTTTAACAAAAACATAAAATTGATGAAATAATTATGAATGTTACTGAAATGATCGTAAAGTTTCCAATTAAAAGGGTTGACATTGAAAAAAATTAGTTTTTCCGTTAATGTGTTAAATAAATGATAAAATCTATTGACTAATTATGAATATTACTGAAATAAACATGAAGTTTATATTTAAAAGGACTGAAATTTTAGAAAAACAACTAATTTTTCGTTTAACATATGTCCGAATAATGCATTTACCTATTAAATTTGTGTAAAAAAAAACATGAAATTTATCAAAAAATTATAAATTTTCTATAATTATCATGAGGTTTTTAATTTAAAAAAATTTACATCGAAAGAAACGAATTTTTCTATTGACAAATGTCTGAAAAATGCATTTGCTTTATAAATTTTTTTATAATATTAACAGGAATAGTCTTAAGAGAAATTTTATTTATTAAAATATTGTTTTCATACGAATGTCATGCCATCTAACTTAAAAAAAATATTAAATCATTGAAAACGATAGAAAACACATTTGTAACAAATAATTTGTAGATTTAATGTTTTTTTTTATTGTATTGTGATGGAATATCTTTATATAATGTAAATCTTTGAAACATCGGTGATTACAACAAATTACCTATTTTTGACGAGCACCAGGAACTGGCCATTTTTTCGTCATATTTATTTATTTTTATAAAAATTGAAAAACTAAAATAAAAATCAGGCTCCACAACTTTCTTTTAAATTTAGCGTTTTTTTTTAAACATCCAAATTGGTCCACAGGTTTAGTCGGAATCATATTTTAAACCGAAAAATGTTCTTATTCCCCACTGTGCGTTGGTGGGGGTAGCACGCTTCCGAAAGAAATTTCCCCTATAGCCCCGAGAGGCGCCCAATTAAAAATTTTTAAAATTAAACTTCATTAAATTCTAAAGAGCTTGGCGCTCCGAACTTTTGTTTCCTCTATTTGTTTTTTACGATTTTCCAACCGAAAGTATGAAAACACTTTAAATTGGCTTAAATAAATGTTTAGGGACACATATAATGCAAATAATTTATTTATTATTCAATTTATTTGCAGTAAATCAAATATATGAATAAATTGACAGATAGTCTTATTATTGGTAAAAAAAGTTGTTTTGCTACAAGTGCTTTCATTTGATATAACAGTGACATTTAATTACAAAATTAATTCAAGAGAAATAATCATTGCTATAAAGAATTCTTGTGGCAAAATATTAAAAGATGAGATTTTTTCAAATTATAATTTCCTTCAATCGCCAGAACGACTTCAGGTATTCATTAAAATAATATTATCTGTTCATATTTCATAAAATATAACAATTCAAATTATTATAAACAAATTAGGTAAACAAATTCAAAATGTTGGTCCATTCATATAGAAAAATTTATTTTGCAATCGTAATGTTTTAAGCTACTGAAAGAATGATAGCTACTCAAAAAAATATTAGAAGAGTTAACAAGAACATCTGTAGTAACGATGCAAGTCATGAACATTTAGGTCAAAATAAAAACGAAGAAAAGCCAAATTGTTCGTTTTGAAACGTTTCGGTCACTGTTTGGACCCTCATCAGTCAAAAAAAAGAGAGTTTATTACGTCTGTAAAAAACCAATACAAATCATGTAGAAAATAATTTATAAAAAACAATAATCATAATAGAAAAAAATTAATAAAAAAAAATTTAAACAAAGAGAAGGGTTATCTCATAAAGTAGAACGGAAGGTCAATAAGGAAAAGGAAAAAACAAAACAAACATACCTGGTATAAATTAAAAATGGAAATAAAGTCGTAGAAATCTAAACAAGATTAAAACACGGAAGAAAAAAACCTTAAGAACTAAACAAATAAAATATAAATAAATAAATAAGGGCGAAAGCCTGACATCACTGTTGGAATGTGGCGACGAGTGACTAAGCGACTGAAGAAAATTACGAGAATTCAAACAAGAAACCAGAATGTGATAAATGAGTTGATAAGATAGAAATAAACTTTAACGATATAATATTTTTAATTTTAGTAAGAGGTTTTTAGGCATCAGGAAATGAAATATTTTTATATTTGAGATTAACTGTATTTGGTACTTTATTAATAAAACAATTTTCAACTTTTTTTCTACGAGCTTTGTTGTTCTCTAATGATAGAATTTTATAGATAACAAGATCAAAATTATGGCCAGTGTTCAAATAGTGTTTTGTAAGAGCAGTATGAGCAGCTTTATCAGGATGGGAAATAGAATATTTGTGTTCACGACTACGGGCATTATAGGTCTACCAGTCTCACCTACATAAGAAAATAGACAAACAGCGCAATTATATTTATAAATAACTCCAGAGATTTTGGTTTTGAGAAGTGGCTCTTTAAGATTATTAAAAAATTCTGAAAAGCTATTAGTAGGTTTGTAAATAATTTTGATGTTTTGTTTTTTTAGGACTTGTTCAATTTTTTCCGATAAACCTTTTATGTATGGACAACCTGTGAAATCAACATAAAAGACTTTTTTATTTTTATTGGAATTAGAAGCAAGTTCAGTGTTATATAATCAAAAAGTTTCTTTTTTTTAAACAGTTTTTGATTAAATAGGTTGGAAAACCATTATCTCTTAGGTTGTCTCTGAATAAAGTTATGTTTTTGATTCTAAATTCTGGATCTGAGATTCTAAGAATTCTGTAAAATAAGCCTGTAATTAAACCCATTTTATGGCAATTAGGATGAAAAGAGTTTAAATTTAAAAAGCGATCAGACCAAGTTTTCTAATGATACCAATCAATTTTTACACAGCCTTCACATCTAATAACAAGGGTGTCTATAAAACCATCTTGAGGTTACACAATCTAAAACATCATGTGTAGGAATGTTATTAAACATGGAAACTACGTCTAAGGAAACTAAGAAGTAATCATAAGGAATACGACATAATTAAAATTTTTTACAAAGGATAAGCTCTCAGTGACATGTGAATCGTTTTTTCCTATAACATTATTTAAAATTTTAGACAAAAAAGCAGATAATTTATATAAAAGGCCATTAATATTGACAACATTTAGTCTCAAGGGGGTATCAGGTTTATGGATTTTTGGTAGACCGTAGGACCTTGGAGTGATGGCTGAGTAAGTTCTGAGTTCTTTAGCTTGGTAAGAAGAAATGCAATGATTAAATTCTAAATCAGAGATCAACTTATTATTCTTGTCTTGTAGAGTAGCAGTATATTCAAACTTAGATAAAGAATAGTTTTTTATCATTTAGGATATCAGACATTTTTTTATAGTAATCAGTTTTCAGACATAGCAATCGTCACATTGCCTTTATCGGAATTAGTAAACATCACATCTGGATTTCTGAGCTTAAAATTACGCATCACATTAGAATCAGGTACATGTTCAAATTTAAGTCGATTTTGGTGTTTCAAAAAAGAAACATGATTCATAATAATTTCGGAACATTTTTTTTTAATTAAAGTTTAAGAATCGCCATCTAAATTAAAAATACCAGTTTCCATAGACGCAATAATATTATGAACGTTTAGGTCATTGATGTTACCAATATTAGATGAATAAATATTATTTATTATTAAAGTACCAAGTACAGTTAATCTCAAATATGGAAATATTTTATTTCCTGATGTCTATAAACATCTTACTAAAATTTAAAATTTTGTATCGTTAAAGTTTCTTTCTAACTTATCATCCCATTTATCACATTCTGGTTTCTTGTTTGAATTCTCGAAATTTTCTTCAGTCGCTCAGTCACTTGCCGCCACGTTCCAACAGTTATTTCGGGCTTTCGCCCTTATTTATTTTTTTATATTTTATTTGTTTAGTTCCTAATGTTTTTTTCTTACGTGTTTTTATCTTGGTTGGATTATTACGACTTTATTTCCATTTTTAATTAATACCAGGTATCATTGTTTTTTTGTTTTTTCCTTTTGCTTATTGACCATCCGTTCTACTTACTGTTTTTTTATTGTATTTTGTTTTGATATAGATTTGAAATCAAGGGACTCCCTTTATGAGATAACCCTTCTCTTTGCTTAAAATTTTTTTTCTATCATGTTTATGTTTTTTTATAAATTATTTTCTACATGATTTGTATTAGTTTTTTTACAGACTTAATAAATTGTCTTTTTTTTACTGATGAGGGTCCAAACAGTGACCAAAACGTTTCAAAACGAACAATTTGGCTTTTTTCCCTTTTTATTTTGACCTTCATTTCCATGACTTGCATCGTTACTCAATTACAAAAGGTCGAGACTAAACGTACAATAATAACATCTGTTACTAATAATTCTTGTGATAAAATATTTGAATTTAAGGTTCTATCAAACCCAACTTTTTTAAAGGAAAACTTCTATCATTTGGAATTTTTTTATCTAAATTGTTTATAAACATTTGAGTTATTATATTTTGCTAAATATTATCAATGATACATTTTTTAGGAATATCCGTAGCCTTTACAGCCATTAAAGATAATTGAAATTTCATAAAACCTTAAATTTTAATATTTTTTAAAAATAAGTGTTAAAAACAGTGGTTGTTATTAACTTTTGTAATATATTTGTGACTAACAGTAATTCTTCCAACAGCTTAAAGAATTTCAAATGCAAAAAAATCCATGCGAAAGGGCTAAAAATTTGAATTGGTTTTTATAATTTGTTCATAAATATTTAAATTGTTATATTTTATTTATCAATAATAAATATTTATTATTTTAGGGAATACCTGCAGTTCACCTAGCGTTAAAAGTAAATTATAGTTTTAAAAGTTTCAATATTTAGGCACAGAAATTGGTTATAAAAATGGTTATTATAAACCTTTCATTCCTGCATTTATATGAGGCTCTATTAGTGAAAATAAATTTATTTAAAGCAATTTAAAGTTTACCTAATCAGTTATTAAAGCGTGAAAAATTTGTATGCAGAAAATTTCAGTTTTTCCAAACTTTTCCATACTTTAATTTAAAGAAAAATTCAAAATCGGACCAAAATTGAAAGCTCTGGCCATTTTTGAACGAAACAAGAGCATTTCCTGGCACTGTTTTCTATTGAGAGGCTCGACTGTACTATCCAATCAATATACCTCGTTCCAAAGCCGATTCTTTAGTAACTTAAATTTATCGAATATAGAATTTTTCACATAAGCACTCTATAATGTACGCATAAATACTTATCAATAAAATAATTAAAATGTTGATTTTCAGAAAATGTATTTTTTACGTTATTTGAAAACGGATCACAGTAGTCGAACAATTTTAAATAAAAAACATGATTAAAACAATACTGAATTATAAATGTCAAAAAATTGACTTATTTCAGGAAGGAGATTCATAAATACATTACTGTCATAAATTATCTATACAGCTTACCAATACTTACCAATATAATTAAAAATAACGGCCAGTGCGAAGATCGCAATAGGGAGGATCCTCATTTTCTCAAAATTTGGGAAAAAAATGATCGACGCAGAATTTGTAGACTAGTGATGCTAACAAATATACTAATATTTCGTGTTTATTAACATACTATTCTGATATTTGAGTTTTCAACTGCTTGAGTACTAATATTAAAAAGATTACTTGTGCGGCACAAAGAAATAAAAAAATTTTAATCAGCATCGCAGTATTTATTCATTTCGCAATATTTCTGAGATTTCTTTTAAACGATTCATCAGACGAAGAAAAATAATCTAAATACAAACAGTTTCGAATACATTAAAAATTTCTGGCATAAATTAAAATCTCCATTTTACACATATTTTTAAGATAACTCTCTTACGCAATTAAAATTTATTAATGCTAATGCATTAGATAATAAAATTTTATAAATCAAAATTGGGCATCTTAAACAGAATAAAAAATTTGTTGATGCTAATTTTTCTAATAAGAAGTATAAACAGCTATAGAATAGATTTATAAAAGATAGCTATTGCGTAACAGTTTCAACATTATTGAAATAATATGATAGCTCTAATAATGTAAAATATGTACATAGCTTACGTGTCACCTTCGCCAAGGTGATTCACTGACAATTCTTTCCTTAAAAATGGAAAGAGAAGAATTTTATTATTCGCAAACTTAATTTAGTGTCCCTTACTTCATTTATGCCTCATATCAATATTAAATTTTATTTTTTAAGATTCTTAACAATAACATGAAAATTAAAAAAATTAAAAAAATTGTTATAGGGGATGTTGCCGAGAAGTTTCTGAAAAATAAAACATTTTTGTAATGTCGCTCAACTAATGATAGATGCTTCTTAAATTTCAGAAATACTTTTTTTTTATCCAAGTGTATGTTCTTTGAAAAAAAGTTTTTGGACTCTAATACTCAATACAAATTTGTATTATTACTTATGCTTTTTTATATTAGTATGTTATTCTAATGATTAATAATAAATAGAACTTAATTTGAAGTTTATTATGAAAAAATGGGTCTGAACTTTACATGTGAATAGGCTATCCTCATTGACTTAGAGCTGCTGAATCTGAATCCGGTCGAAGAATTTCCCTTAGACCCCACAATTTCCCCCTAGCCTATGGTGCGAAAAAAAGAATGCCACACAACAATAAAAACATTAAAAAACTGATTAGATTTTCACACAAAGTGATTAATTTCCAACTGAAATCTGTAATCTTTCGTTGAAATAGTTGACTTTTAAACTAAAAAGATTATCTTTCCACTAAAATCTTGAAGCTGAAACTAGAATAGTTGCATTCTTGACATCAATTCAAAAAATTCAATTTTTAATTATAAACTATTATAATTATAATTAATATAAATGAATTTCTCAAATTATTCAAAATTTGTATAGGGATAAACTATTCCAAAATAAGTTACGATATATTCGATATATCATTAAAATGTTGTCATAAGGACAACAGCAGGATTTTGCCGGGATCGGGTGCAAATATGAAAAATTGCACCCGATCCCAGCGAAATCGCGGTAGAATTTCAGCCATAACCACGACCGTGAGATAGGTGGTGACAGTCTGTGACGGAATCAATACGACGATCCAGAAAAAGTCGCGTAAGACACGGAGCAACCCAAGCACGACAGCCTTCTGCATTTTTCCCGCAAGTGTTTTAGCATATTGTTCACACGCAGGGATGCTTTTCAGGCTATTAACCAGTGACAGCGTAGCACCTCTAAGAGCGCCGATGATGAGGACAATTAATTTAACAGAATATTCCGGGTACAATCGTCGCAACTCCCTTGCAAGGTCTCTATACCTCTCTTTCTTTTTATTCTCCTTGGCTATGATGTTTTTGTCAGCTGGTGCCGAAAATGCGATAACGAACATAGTTTGCTTCTCGAAGTCAAGGAGAAGTATGGCAGGCCTTGAATGTGTCATAGAAACAATTGTCGAGAATAAAAAGTTCCAGTATAAGCGGCACTTCTCATTCTCGAATAATTGACTCTATTTGGTAATAAATCACTCTTAGAAACGCATTGTGCCTTTGGATGTAGGTCGTTCCCGCATGAGTTGCACAACTAGATAGTATGTGTCCTAGATGCTTGGGTTGTGCATGGTACGCCCTGGAGCTATCATCGGGAATGTCTTTGCTCAAAATGTGGCGACGGTATGTTAAGGTGGAAATGACACCGACTTGACATGCAAAAATGAAACCCTCCATGCCCGACTTCAATCCGCGTAATTTAAGGAAAGCAAAAGTTAGCCCACACGACACAGATTGATCCTCCACATTTCTGTGGAAGATGCTGTACATCCTCTTATCGACGAGCTGTTCCCAGAAGTTTATCTCCTGTACTTTCTGAATTGCGCATGCCTCAAGTCCCGCTTATTGCTCTTTCAAAGTCTGTCCTTATCGCTTGCTTAGTTACCACTTGCAGAAAGGGACTCAACGGTGATGATGCAGCAGGCGATAAAAATATAGATAAATATGGTTAAGATAAAAATCTATCGATACTTGTGGGTACCGTGGCGTATCGATATTTATCGATATTTATCGATACTTTTCCCATCCCTATGGAAGCTTCCATAAAGGATGTCACCAATTTTTGGCGTATTTTTGATCCCCTCGCCCCCCCAATGTCGGATTTTTACAATGGGATTCAATGAAATTGTCACCGACTGTCACAAATTGGCTACTCCCTTCCCCCTCCATAAAACTGTGTGATCCTTTATGGAAGCTCCCTAATATGAAACAATTAAATGGGCAGTTGGTACTACACTTTTCAGAGATGGCTTTGCCTCACGAATTTCTTATTGAGCACGCAAAAAAATAGGTGTCTCTTAGTTTTGCGAGTACTACAACATATGTCAGAACGAAAAAAAATCAGACCGCGACACCTGCCTAGGTTCCCTTCTCAGAAGAGGCTTGCAGAATACTCTAACATAAACATTTGAACCACGATATTTCTGAAAAAAGCTATATTTTTAGTAAATATACAATTCAGTCAATAAACATGGTTCAAAAGCCGATCTTTAGTAACTTAATTGTATAGACTATAGAATTTATAGCATTACTATTCGGATCAATATTAATGCTACAGATTCTTTAGTATAGTACTTTCAAAACAGTTCACAATCGTCTACAAATTTTTAAGAAAAAATATGATTATAACAGTACTGCATTCTTAACGTTAAAAATTCACATATTTAAGATCGAAGATTCATAAATATTGTACTGTCAGAAATTATCTATACAGCCAGCGCGAGTGATACCAAAAATTACGGATGTCTTTGAAGCGCAAATACTCGGTCGCAAATATAACCAGATTTTTTTTCAATTGTGGAGAAAGAAATGTAAATTCCATGTCGACTGATCCTTAGTAAGTTTATTTTTAACTTTTTGAAGAGAACATACAAATAAAGAGTAAGTTTTAGTTTACGAGTCTACACACATTGATTTTAATATAGAATTTTACAATAATTACCAATATAATTAAAAATAACGGATAGTACCAAGATCGAAATATGGAGGATCCTCATTTTTTTTAAATATTTGTTTTTATCTGCTTGAGAACAAATATTAAACAGATAACTTGTGCGCATATTTTCAATGCATATATGGACATAAAAATCTACTGCCCCCCCCCTTCCCCCCTACTATCCCCATAAGTCTAAAGAATGTCTTTGAAAACCTGTTTTTGAAATCAAATACTAATTAGGGAAAGATATATGACAATTGAAAAAGAAGGGATGAAAAACTAAATCACCCCTCCCTCTCATTTTATTATTATTTGTCCTTTTTATATTTTTATGTTATGCTTATAACGATTAAAAAGCTGAATTGAATTTTTGAACTTTACATATGAATAAGCTGAATGCGCATGCGATATCTTTCGTGGAAATAAAATAAATAAATTAAGCACAGTATTTTAATATCCAACATTTTATCTTAATCTAAAACATGATGTTTATTTACAATACCTTTTTCGTAGAAATGTACTAAAATTAAATAAAACTTAATTATTTAACAAAAATATGAATTAGTTTATCTTAACTTGAAACGATATCTTTTTTTTTTTCTTACGTAAAAACATAAAGAACAAATAAAAGCGATACCTTTTTATTTATTTATTTAAATTTAGCTTTTACTAAATAATTAATCTTACAATAAATGAATTAATTGGTTCATTCCAATAATTCATTTGCTTCCTATTAGGGTTACTTTTTTTAATTATTACTTATTTGTACCAACATCTGACATTGTTCTTGTTTTAATTTTCTTTCCTATTAAATTAATTATTCGTTACAATATAAAATTAGAACGTCTATTATTTAATTTCAATTTATAATCACATTATATTATTTTTAGCAAAAACACTTTATATAATTTTGATAGAATAATATTATTGTGAATAATATCAATCAAATTAATTTACAACTACACTATAAGTCCAAAGATACGAGCTTTGAATATACGAGTGCTCCAGAAATACGACGAAGTTTCCATGAATGATATCAAGGTTTTAGGGGGGGAGGTGAATTCTGAATGTCTGTGACAGGCACACAATGCCACAATGTGATACAATTTCAAATTGTGGGAGGGGGTAGAAAATTCGTCAAAAACTGTGACATTCTTTATGGAATGTTTTCCCTCTGCGGCTGCCCGCCTTTAGATTCAGGCGCGCACGAGTTCGTCTTATCCTGATTTCGGCATGCTTGTTAGCGTAGTAATCCTTTGTGCGTTCGCACACATTATACCTGAAACATAAATGTCTCTTTGAAATCCCTATGCCAGGACTTCTCGTATCTTTGGATTTCAAGTGCAATTTTTCCTACGCTGCTTTCTTTATCCTTTCTATCATATGAACTAAATTATCTACATTTGCTTGTAAGGTTAATTTTAAATCTTTAAATTCTTTTACTTCTTATAACTTTATTCACTTCATTCTTTGTTTCAATCTAAAATGCAGTTACGAAACATTGACAACCCAGGAAGCACATCATAATGTGAAAAGATAAGGGAAAATTTTAAGAAACATAAATAAAAGTTAATAAGCGTCAACAGCCGTACTTATTTCCCACTCCGCTACATCCATATATGAATGTCAGAATGTAAGCATATATCATCTAGAGTGTTTTCTAAAAATAATAATTGACCTCGGAAAAAATTTCCAACCGAGTCAGAATCAACTACGCAGAAGGATGATGAAGCTATTTTTCGGCACTCTTGTGCTCATCAGCTTGCTTTTTTTAAAAGAACTCGGTAAGTATAGTCAAAATATTCCTGAAAGTGCAATTCTTCCTATATTTCCTATATACTCTTAAAATATTTCTGTATACTCCGTCAATTTCCCTGTTTATTCCTAGATTTCCTTAATATTCCTGACATTATAGATATTGCAAAGTATTTCAAAGTATTTTTAATTGTATCTAAGTATTCAGAAATATTTTTTAATGGTTTTACATATTTGAATGTACTTGTGAGGATTCCGTTTACTTGACCTCAATTTTATGACTCCAAGGAAGAATCCACATCATCAATCAACATGTATCCGTTCTGAGAGTAAAAACTCTAGTGGTCGCCTGGATCACTTAGATAACTTCCAGTGTAATCCAATTGTATTATGAGATAATTTAAGTAATTCAGAGTAAAGACAGTATTCCAAAATAAGGCGCTTCTATTCCCGAGTAATATACTGTATTTTCTAAAATTATTAAACTGGTATCTTAAAAATTAATCTTTTTGCTCTAAAAATTTTACCAGATTCTGATATAAAGTTGTTTTCTTTATTAAAAAATTATTTCTTTAAATATGAATTTGAATATTCTATTTTCCGTTAAAAAATCTTGTTTTGACTTGAAAAATTCCACCACGTGGTTAGAAGTTGACATGTGTTGTTAAATATTTATTTTTAGATAAACATGATTTATGGTTGGGAAAGTTTTGTAATTGTCCGAAATTGCACCCTTTAGTTTTTCAACAGATATTCACGTTTTAAGGTATCCTGAAGCCTAACATCATGGTTTAGCGATGAACTCTTTCTGTCTAAAGACCATTCTGTCTGATGACTAGTCTGTCTATTCGTCTATCCTTAAACACGATAACTCACGAAAAAATAAACATATTAAATCGAGCTTCGGTACACATTTTTTGAGTCCTAAAAAAATGACAGGGTGCAGTCGCGCCACATATATCTTAAGATAGGGCCCCTCTTCTTAACACTAACTGGATTCACTCCAGCCCAACCTCTCTATGGCAAATTCTCGTGGTCCAACATGACATTCAGTTGCCGGATCCGGATCTGCATCTTTTGTAAACATTTTTGTGGTAAGCAACAGGATGCATAGCATCTTTGGACTCCACACACGCCTGGGATGCAACATCCGTCAACCTCATGGGCCCTTATTCTCATGCCAATAGGGAAAAGAGGTGCAGCCTCGGCGTAATAGACTTTTTTTCTCGCTGGCTGGAAACCTTTCGAATTATAAATTCTGAAGTCCGAAGCCTGACGCATGTATGTCAAAAAAAAGTCCTATCACGCTGGGGATATCCTTCTCTTTTGCCAAGTTATGGACCAAACCCATTTACAATCCGCGCGCTGATCGCACGGAGCGACGTAATAAAGAAATGAAAAAAGGACTACGGCCGTCCCGGAAACCAATGTTCGTGGAATCGCCACCTGCCGCAACTTGTCTTCGGCAGCTAAACTCTCGTACCAAACGCACCCAGTTACTCGGGCGGCGACTGGGTATACAGTCTTATTCATTAGGTCTCTAACAAAGCTACAGGATTCAACGCAGTATAAGAACCGATTTGCATGGGTTCATACCAGATCCTGGATAACATCTTTGAAGAAGAATAGCAGCTTTCTAAGAATGAAAAGATACAGAAGGTTCACGGGAATGAGCTGATTCGAGGCCAAGTAATTCGATCACGGGACGCCGTCGAAAATCTGCGAGTACGAATTACAAACATGGAAGCAGAATCATTAGTTACGGTCGATTTGGATACCGGATAGGTAAACCCTACAGCTGTAAGTTCCGATAAAAAATCTCAAACCACCTTTAAGCGTTTGGAAGAAGATCAGGAGAAGGAGACAGAGCAGGTTCTCCGCTCAGCAGTCAGTGTCGCTAAACAGGGGCATTCGCTTCCAGGTGCTGCTAGGTCAGCGGGCTCATATCATCGGCACTTGGACGTTCTCCCCCACCATTTTATAAGCCATAGGTTTCAGTCTATCCAACATCCTTGTAACCAAAAGCAGGAAGAAGATCCACATTTCTTCATGGACCTTCCTTATTTTAGCTTAACTGACACATCGCCTTCGTTACTGACAGGGTGCCCGACCGACTCATTTGTACCGTGGTCCGTATTCGCGAAAAGCATAATTTCATCATTGCCTACTACATTCGGTCTACTCCTAAGGGCCCCAGGTTGTCTCCACACTACTCTATTGATCTAATGAATACACAGTACTAAAAAAGTCGTCTGAACTTTTGACCAAACCAAGTTGTTCTATGTTTTTGATGTCACTTAATCAGGATTCGGTGGCTGTTTGGCCTTGTCAGGTTAGTATTTTGTGCTTACATCAAAAAACACCCAACATGAGTCAAGACAGACATGTTAATGCGAAATCAGTTCTCTTAATTTTTTTGTCGATACCGTGTTCTTTGTCCTCAAATGTTTGGTGAAGAGGTAATGGTGAAATCGTTCGCTCAGTTCTTCACTTTTATCCCCGCAGTTGTAACCTTCTAGTAATCAGTACTCCTTTTATTGCCCAAAACATCTTCTACGACTTCTTTGAAACTCAGCCAAGCAGATTTTTTCATGTCAGTCATTTGGGTGACAAATGTTTCCTCCCGCAACATTTGCCATATCTGCAGCCCATCAAGGACACCTGCCTCGAGCTTTATTCCTTTGTCAAGTGTTTTAACAAATTGTTTCATAAGGTAAAGTTTTATGCAAAAAGCAAGAAATTATTATAAATTATAATAATAATTATTATTCAATAATTGAAGCAAAACTTTGTAGGATCGACCAGTGATTTCGCAATAATGTTTTGATTTCCACCCGCAAAAGAGTTTCTTTCTACCATTTTTCGTAGATGTAGTCATTTTTCCTATCTCTGCTATCCCATTAATACAAATTCCCAGAGCTCCTTGTGAATCCCGACTACTGCTCTACTACTATTAACCATACAATTTTCAAGTTTCACATTTTCGAACTAACGGATTGACTAGGCTCGCGGATTGAGGTGGCTTTTGAGGTTATGTTCGACTTTTTTTTAGGTTAGACGTGATTTGTGACACAAACGGATACGAGAAAAGATAGGCTCAATTAATGTAAAATTCAAAAAATGGAAATTTAACTATTCTTCATTTTAGAATAGCAATACTGACCACTCAGGCAATTTTAAGAGGGTATATTTTGAGGATCCATACCCAGAACCCCAATAAAAAAAATAACTTCGGTTAAGCTTATTTTGCTATCAGAACTATAATATCGTTCATTCCGGCTAATTAGACGCAGTTTGAGGTTAGCTTTGACGCTCTTGACTTTAGGAGCAAAAAGACTCTGAACAGGAAGTAATCACCATTATACTGAAATCAAGTGAACCAAGAAACTTGCAAAAATGTGATTTGGTTACATTTTCTACGTACAAAACAGACTATTTTGTGCATTTTTGGGTGTTTTTTGAGACTAGAAATAAATCCAGACCTGATAGGCCCAAATTGTCTAGGATTCTGATTCAGTTAGAAAATTCTTCTTATTTGACAAAACTAAATATTTTTGATTGAAATTTAACTGCTTAATTAAAAAAATTTCTATTTTTTGTTGTAGCTTGTTTTGATAATAATGAGGATCAGGATTCATATATAAATT
Source organism: Druon quercuslanigerum (assembly GCA_010014905.2). Lineage (NCBI taxonomy): Eukaryota > Metazoa > Arthropoda > Insecta > Hymenoptera > Cynipidae > Druon > Druon quercuslanigerum. The sequence goes on along the minus strand of JAAAKG020155408.1, from coordinate 14,901 downwards.
CACGAAGACATCCCTTTCCTGTAAGGCATCAAGAACCTCTATTTGGCCAGTGGTCCGCTGCTCCGATTCAACCACAAGCAGCTCCGATTCAACCACTACCTACATATGAGGATGATCCAGTTCAACCAAGAAAATTCCGTTAGTAGAAAATTATGTCGGAATTTTTTTTTAATGTTTAAAAAGCAATTTTTAATAAAAATATAACTATTCCATTTTCCATTAAAAACTTGTCTACTCTAATGGAAAAATTTTCTGTTGGAAGATTTTTTACTTGATTTGTAAAATATTTTAAATGTTCAAAAGTCAAAAATTAAACTCCGTTCTTAAAAATCTTTTTTTTTTAAAAAGAGAACTTTTTTAGTAGAATATTATTTGTAACGATAAACTTAAATATTTCCTTTTTAGGATCTCTCTCAGCTAAAAATAAATTATTTATTTTGAAAAAAATTCGCTTTTTTGTATAAAAACTCTTCGGTTAAAGATTCAACTATTTTGTTAAAAATTGTTTATTTTTAATAATGTTTTATCATATAATGTTTCAAAAACTTGGTTCAAATTTGTTTCTTTTTTTGTTTTGTCTTATTTGGTCGAAGGTACATCATGTAATTAAAAATTCGTCTTTTTTGGTTGAAAATTAAATTTTTTGGTTAAAAATTATTCTACGTTAGAGAATATTTAGAAACCTTTTGGGTGTTGTTTCTTGGATAAAAATTAAACTACATATTTTATTGGAAATTCATCTTGTTAGAATAGAAATTTAATTTTTCTGTAAATAATTCAACTATTACGTTTAAATTATTTTTTACTTTAATTTAAGTATTTTGTTTAAAATTCGGTTTTTACTCTAGAGAATTACTCTGCTTAGTTAAAAAGACTTCCTATCAATCGTAGAACAAGAAGCTATTATTCCTAATGGAAATCCATCTTATCAATGTTTTGCCAAATGAAGTTTATAAGTAATTTAGATTTATTGTTGATGATTTTGTTGGGGCTTTCTAAGCTTTTTGAAATTTCTTTGCAGATTTTTAAAATAAAAAACCTCTCGCAAGCATTAAATAGAAAAAAGTTGACTAAATTTTGACTATCTTGAAGAATACCTGATTCCAAAAGAAAAAATGTTAACATTTTTCGGCACTTCTCCTAAAACTTTGTGTAAGTCCTAAATATCATATACCAAGTTTCATACATTATTGATCATGTGACCCGATTTTGGACAATTCTCATTTTACCGATGATAATAATTATATCAATGACAGATATTAAAGAATACTTTTAAATAATTGCTTTAACGTAAAGATTAATACACTTTCTTTTTCTTTTATTAATCTATTATTTCTAATTTAAATTTGAAAGACCAACACTTTAAAAGCCTATACGAGTATATTCCAGGTATGCCTTGCATGCACAGACATTCCCAAAAATGCCGATATATTCTCAAGTACTCCAATGTATTCTGTAAGAATATTATACTCGTGCACGCTAAGTGACAGTTCTCGACCTCATGTAACAATATTTTTTTAAATACTTAGCAAATTCAGAACGAAGATCTATCAGGACGTTTCAAGGTCGCGCAAATACTGAAAGAGGTCATGGTATCAGGATAGAAAGCACATCAGCTTCTGAAGGTGACAGCAGCACGAGGACAATATCTGAAAATACCCCTCATTTAAGACACAGGACACCTCAGCCTATAGGATATCGTGAAAATCATAGAACGAAGAACACATCTGATTCTCAAGATGATAAGAGCGAGAAGACGTTTCCTGAAAATACCCCAGCTTCCAGCCAAAGAACTTCTCACGGTTTAGGATATCGTAAGCATTGTAGAACAAGAAACAAAGATGTTTTTCCGCATCATGACATCGAGAGTGAAAATACTTCACGTCAACAAAAGTATAAAAATCAGGAGCAGCAATCTTCAACCTGGAATCTAGGTGTCAGTAATGTACTAGACCGTTGGTTAAACTAACCTTAATATGCTTTCCAGGATCAGCAACAACGTACGTCAATGTGCCCAGCTGAGATCCTTGACATCATAGATATAATCCCGATGGTTGTAGTAATCCTTATGCTACCGCAAACATTCTCCTATGATTCAAACTTGTACGTTTTCAAAATATATTTTGTTATGTAATCTTTTGTTCAAATGAATGTATTCAAATTATATTTTTCTGAAAAAAGATCTTCTCAATTCGCTCGACTGGGAAAGGAACTACAGAACGCAAGAAAAATGCACCTACAGAAACATACGCTATCTCAAACCAGGTGTTATATTTATGTTACGAGTTATGTAAAGGAATCTGTATTATCATCAGAGGTAGTTACCATCGCTCAGTGTAGATATCTTTCGGCCAAGTTAACTCCTGACCTAACAGAAAATACTGCAAATTATTTTTGAGTAGATTGAAAATGAATTTAAAAAATTTTTAATAATATTTTTCTGAATAAAGATTTTTTTACTTGACTTCACTGGGAAACGAAACACATAACTACGGATTGCCTTTCGGGTCCTTTTCTAATTAAGCTAATAAAGAGATCGAAAGAAAAATTCTTCTTTAGAAATAAACACTATCTCAAACCACGTGAGAAGATCTTTTTTTCAGGACAATGTAATTTTACAATTTAAAAACTTTATTTTCGACCTATTTTAGATTTATATTTTTACAGATTTTGTTATAATCTAAATAAATCAAGTTAATCGCTTCAGCATATAAATTAGTTAACATTCGCTGCTTTTTCAGTAAAATAATAATTCAGTTTTGACTGTTTTGCCAAATTACACGTTTCATGCAATTCTAAATATAAACCGCAACATAAATTTATAAACTTTTGCGGATTGAAATTGATTTTTGCACAACTCTTTGCCTCGTATTGTGAAACTCTACCTCCACAATTTTTTCTTTTCCATTATTCTTCATATTTTCCTCCCTTCTTCTTCATCTTATCCAACACCTCCTTCATCCATGCGAGTTCCCTTTTGTCCTCCCTTTGATGCATCAGCACATCCATGCATATCCCACTCCTTTCGACCTCCTCACACTCCTTCAGCCAATGTTCGACTCGTGCATTCCCCTTCTCGCACACTGAACAACCTCACTTCTCCATGGAAAGCCAGTACCTATTAAAATTCTCATTTAAAAAAAATGTCGTGCTCGCCAAAAGCTCCACACTTCCTTTTTCTACTTTCTCACACAAATATTGCGCTCGCTCTCCTAACATAATTCGCCTATAGAACCTGTTGAACCTTGACTTTTTATTCTCTTTTCTAGTGCTGCCTTCTCTCTCTCTCTCCATGCTGTTTTCCTAAACTATCACACATGCCTTCCTTTCTCGTGCATCTATCTTACTTCATGCATCTGCAGTCCATTCATTCTAAAATGCCTTTCCCTTTTTAAATCTCCCCCTTTTTACCTCCTCTACTGTTCTCCTGCTTCAACTAACGCTCCTTAACTAGATTTAGCCTCTTCCATACCGTTATGATCCCTAAACTAGTTCTCCCTAGCTCGCTCCTGACAATATAGTTAGGGGTATAATTTGCCAACCCCAGTGTCCACGTTACATACTTCTCTTGCATGTAATTCACCTCTAAGACACTTATCACTAGCGACGCAAACAATTTCAGTCTCATTGCAATATCATCTACGAAAAACTTATGTCCCAGCCCCTATACTTGTCTCATCACTACATACTTCCTGCACGGCCTTTCCCTTCCACTTCCACTCACCAGTCTTATCTCTTCCACCTTCTGTACTGAACACGAAAACCTTGTACTTTTCTAGATTTAGCTCTAACCTATTCTTATCTAAGGATCTTCTCAACATCTACATCTTCTCCTTCGTGCCTACTCATTTTTTGCTAGAAGCACTATGTCCTCTGCAGACGCGAGCAACCGTAGCCTAACCCGCTATGGTACCCCTATGGTTGCTAGATTAGTTTCTATATCCGCGATTGAAATTACAAAAAGCATTGGGCTAAGCAATCACCCTTGCATCAACCTTTAACCCAAGCCGGACATTGCGTAAGTTTGAATGACCTTCAGCACACCTACAAAGTTCCACCCAATCTATGACCTGAGTACGTCTTTAAACATAAAATCATCATCATCCAGTCACCATCCGATTTCTCGTTGATAGTTACTGCAAGTGTAAGGTGTAAGTTTTCATCACAGCCCAACTGCAAATGAATCTTGTACCCCTGGCAGTGCTGAATTAGAGGTATTAAACACCACAAGCCTCTTTCCAGTTCTACTTTTAAGTCTTACCTTTCTGGCTCTTGACAGATATGCATGGCCTTAGCACTTTTTCGCGCGGCCTCTTGTATTTAGAGTCACACCCTGACAATTTACTAATCCTTTCCTTGTATAATGAGGGTTCTTGGATTAGGGCAGCCCTATCTGCACCAGTTACATGCACCTACCTGTAATCGCTAACGCACCTTTGCTGTGGTTCAAACTAATCTGCATCATGGGGATTCCCATCTCAGCGATTCAATGACTGATTTGGGGGGTTTTCCGATGCTTCTGGTACAAATTTCTCAGAATATATCAGAGTTCTTATTGCAAAAATATTTTTATTTTCAATAACCATTATGCTTGGACATATTATGGATCAATCCTCACATCCTAACGCCCCATTGCAGGGCAGCGTGCCTTCAGCAGTATCGTTGCCTTAACAGCCTAAAGATGAAGTCATTCTACACATGCCCTCACAGGGCAGTTCATATCATCTACAGCTTCTCTCGAGGTTGCAGGAATTTATTCAAATGGTTTGACCAGAAGGTGACCTAGTAAAATTAGATCATGTTTAACACTAAGCTCTTTATATTTTTTTTATATTTATATAATATTTTTTCGAAAACAAATTACAAAAGCTTTAGGAATGGAAGGTAAGATATACGGTAAATGAGAGGTACCGAATTTAGACACAGCGACCTTAGGAACACGAGATCACTCTTTTCTTAAGATTATAGTCACCACGTTTTAAGGTTCGACAAAAATTATTAACCGCAGTAATTTTATGTTATTTTTTGAGGTTAGGGACGCAATTAATCTACAGGATAGTAAAAAAATATTTATTTTAGATTCAAAGCTTTGTTTCATCGCGACTTCAACTTTAATACCGAAATGGGTTATTGCCGTGTTTTTATATTATTTTTTGAAATTCTAAAAGAACCCTAAAAATATAAAGATGCCCGCTAGGATTAAAATGACGCGTCCTTGAGCATATTACTGTAGTTAAAAAATAATTTTGGAAATCAATTTTTATCATTTGGACATGTTTCCCCACAATAACCGCACTTCCGACATCGAGAGTCGATGTCGATTTTACTGTTAGTCAGGTGCTTGTTTCAGCAGCAGTGGCCCATGAGCATTTCAAACAATATTTTTACCTGCATTCTTTACATGTTCAGGAGTTTTTTTTTAATTTTTAAACATTGTTCTTTGATGAAATTGTTAGAGGGCATCTTATCTTTAGTCATCTTCCAATTCCACGTATGTTCCTCCTAATGTACGCTATTTTTAATACCATCTTCAGATAAATCACACAAAGCTTACCACACAAAAGTTACCATGAATGTTTGTATGCGCCGTACCCGAGATGAAATTCATATGCCATAAGCTACACATGATTAGAAAGGTCCTCAGAATCAATGGTTTTGGTTCATGCACCATCCCATGGTTTCAAATCGACGACTGCCTGGATGAGTCATGTCATAGATATCTCATCTGGGCAGCTGACGGTAAAAAATTTGATCTCAATCTGAAGTCCTTAATTCTCGGATAATATCACCAAGTTTTATTTCGGCAATCCTACTCTTGAGGGATGCACCAATATCCTTTGCTGGTTCTGAGTTGAGCTTCATTTGCGAAAATCACGCAGGTTCAATAGCCATTTTTAGGTCAGTTTGAATGGTTAGGCTGTCTAATTTACATAGATTAAAAACCCTGACTATCTTAGGCTCCCTGTATGAAATAGGAGTTCTGCAGTTAGACCCGAAACGAGTGGGTAACCCTGGTTGACGGGTTGTTTGCCTTGCAAAAGTAGCTTCTGGCGATCGTACCTCCTTCTTGTAGCAGTGCTATATTTTTAGTCACATTTTTAGCTATATCTCTCCAGTTGCTAAAACAAGACAGGCCTCGTTAATCAGGAAATATTTCTCAGTTATAAAAATCTAAACATATCACTTTCATATTTTAAGATTTGTTTCGTTTCCTCGATACCTTATCATTTTTTTTAAATACCAATTACAGCTGTGAAAATACAAACATTAATTATAATTCTTTTAATTTGTTACATTTCATGCGTAGTTTACAAATCTCCGATTAAAAAAGTTGAATCATCTATAAATTTACAGAAACTTATGGAAATTTTCGGACAATTATGGTAATTTTACAGATAAATATGGTAACTCACATGCTAATGCTGTAGGTAATTTAATGTAAATTACTATAAAAAAAACCCAAATTCAATTTCAAAATGTCTGTAAATTTTCGTTGATTTAGGATAATTTGAAAAGTAAATATAGTAATTTTTCCTAAATTATCCAAAATATCATTTTAAACATTTTTATAAATTTCCGGAAATTAATTAAATTTTTTCCTAATCTGTGGTAATATTACAGCTAATTTAAGGAAACTCACCATAAATTGCTCAAAAATCAATTTAAAATCGTCTAGAAATTTCCAGGAATTTATGTAAATTGTCGTCATTAATGGTAATTTTACAGGTACATCTGTTAACTAACATATGTTAAATACTTATGCTAACTTTATGTTAACATGTTAATTGGCATGCTAATAATATTACAGGTAATTTAATGTAAATATGGTAACTTACCCTAAATTCCCAAAAATTCATTTTTAAACGTTTTGATACATTTCTGGAAATTTATAAAATTTTGTGGTAACTAACGTTAATTTGATCAATTATATATGGTAACTTTCTATAAATTACCGGAAAATTCTATTATCTTCAACCGCATGTCCTTAAGGTTCAGCACTTTTTGGAATGTTTTTGTAAAAAGAACTAGGGGTGAGTCCTATGGGCTTTTGAATATTATTGTTAGATTTAAATCTTAACCTGGAATTTTCGGAAGGTTACATAAGTGATTCTTTTTACCTAAGAAATTTTTTGACTCTTTTACTGCAGACATTTTTAATGTTTTTGTGAAAACAACTAAAGGTGAATTCCAAGATCTGCTAAATTTCATTATTGGATATAGAACTTAAATTGGAGTTTTGTGAAGGTGACTTGAGTAATTATTTGAAGTTAAGTTAAATTATGTTTTAAATTCCTTAATAATAACAAACAACCCTTTGAATCCACCCCTAGTTGTTTTAACGAAAACATTCCAGTGGTCTCCAAGTAAAAATGTCAAAAATTTTTTATTCAAGACTAATGGTCAGCAACCCTTACAATCCACCCCTAGTGGTTGCAAAAAAAAACATTATAAAGGTCTCCAAGGTAAAAAAGCTAGAAAATATTATAAGTGAGAATGACAATTCACAGGTCCCCTTTAAAAAACTGCAGTTTAAGTTTAAAATCCAACAATAATAGTTAAACCCCCTTAGAATCCGCCCTTAGTTCTTTCAACGAAAAAGTTTCAAAAAGCAGACTAGTGAACTTAATCAGAATTCTCTGAAGTCGATCTAAGTGATTATTTTCATTTAAAAATTGTGGAGCTTTTTATTTTCAGACCTTTGCCATTTTATCGTTAAAAGAACTAAGGGTAGATTCTGAAGGTTGTTTAATATTATTGTTGGATTTATAACTTAACATGGAATTTTATAAAAGTCACCTGCGTGATTATTTTTATTTGAAATAATTTCTGAATATTTTACTTGTAGAAATTTCGGAATCTTTTTGTTCAAAAAACGAGGGGTGGATTCTAAGGCTTGTTCAATCATTTTTGAATTTAAAACCTAACCTGGAGTTTTCAGAGAGGTACCCGAGTGATTATTTTTACTTAGGAAATATTCGAGATTTTTTACTTGCAGACATTTGGAATGTTTTTGTGAAAACAACTAGGCGTGGATTTTAAGGGTTGTTCAAAATATTTTCTGGACTTTTTACCTGAAGAAACATTAGAATCTTTTCATTCAAACGACTAGGGAAGGATTCCAAGGTCTGTTAAATTTTATTTTGGTATTTAAAAATTATGTTGAGTTAACTTTTAAATACCAAAATAAAATTTACCAACCCTTGGTATGCACTTCTAGTTGTTTTAGCAGAAAGGTTCGAAAGTTCTTCAAATAAAAATGCCAGTACATTTTTTAAGTTAAAATTAATTCTAAAAATAATATTCAACAACCCTTAGAATCCACCCCTGTTTTCTTTAGCGAATAAATTTTAAAAAGTGGGCTTGTAAACCTAACTTACAGGTTTTTGAAGTTGATTCAGGTTATTATTTTCATTCAAAACATTTTCTGGCATCACAGGAGATTGCCTTACAGAGGATAGTTTTTTAGGGTTGATATTTTTTTTGTTTCTAAACATTTTAGAATCAATTACAAAGAATTTCTAGAAAACTTTAAAAAAAAATAAAATAGAAGGGGATTTTAAGGGATTTTAAGATATTTATTCAGTATTTTTTAAAGTACTTCATTTGCGGGTAAAGCTACATTAATTAAGCCATAGAAGGAGGGCATATTCTATAGTTTCGTGCATATTATATGAAAAAAATTAAACAGGAAAAATAAATTTGTGAAAGCTCCTAAAAATACATTGAAATCTTTCAGAACTCTATTATATTTAAATTCCTTTGCAATATCATATAATTACAGAAATCAATAGAAAATTTCTTTGGACCCTCAAAATAGCTTCAAATAATTTTTTTAACTTTTTAAATTACCTAATTTTTTTGTAATAGCAAAAAATCTTTGAAATTCTTTCTAGTCCTTTCAAATGATTAAAGTCCATAAAAAATTCCTTGAAATATTGAGAAAAGTAAGATAACTATTCCTAAAACTACTGTTATTTTTTTGTTTAAATTAATAATTTGGAAGAATTAAATTTTTTCACAATATTATAGCTTTAACTTTATTAAGCTTTATTTTTATTAAGAGGCAAAAACATATGAATAAGTCATATTTTTCGAGGTGATGTAACCGATTTACAACTTTCACAATATTATCTGAAATCATTTCAATAAAAACAAATTGCAGTCTACTTCTGTAAATATTATATAAAAGTTAAATTTTCAACCAAATAGATGATTTTTTAATGTACCAAGGTGAATGATGAATTTAATGGTCAACTTTCAAAGAAAACCCTATTCATTAAAGAAAATACTTTTTTTTAAAGTTATGTGCCTGGGAAAATAATTTAGTTTTCAACCGAACAGTTAAATTTTTTATTATACTGATTAATCTTAAACAAGAAAATGAATTTTGAATAAAGAAGTTTAACTTTTGAGCAAGTACTGTTTTCATTTATTATCAATGAATTTTCCCCGAAAAATGTAAAAATAGTTTAAAAAAATTAAAAAACACGCTTTTATAGCAAATCGAACTAAAAACTGAATAATAATTTTTAAATAATAATAATATGTTATACCAACAACAATAGATAGAAAAATAAGTCGATAAAATAAATTATTTTTGAGAGACTTTTAAATAATAGTAAACTTTTGAGAAAAAAAAATTGTATCATATAAAAAGCGTGGGGTGTTTTGTTTTATATTTTTATATTGAGTCAAGTTTTATAAATATCTACTAATGAAATATCTGTAACGATTGATGTTGAATACCCCACGCTTTTTATATAATAATTTTTTGTTTGTGTATCACTTCACTATTATTTTAAAGTATCTGATAATAAATCTATTCTTTATCTGTTTATGAGTCCTATTAGAAAAATTGGCCATAGAAAATATTTACTTCTTTTTGAGTTTACCAATTTTGATTTCTGACATTTGCTTTGTATGTCATAGAATGAAATTTATTAAATATTTTGAAACTTCCAAATAATAATAAACTTACATTTGCAATTTTTCAGATAATGTATTGTAAATCACTTTTTGTCATTTGCTATTTTGAAGAAAATCTATTAAAACTAAAATAAAAACTAAAAAACTAAAAATAAAACTATTTTAAAGAAAAAGGAAAAATACTGCCAAATTTTGCCATTTTTCCGCACAATTTGATTTTATTAAATTTATGTTTATGTAAGGAATCGACTTTTATAAAAAATAATATTAACACACTTGGAGAAAAAATATTGTATCTCTAAAATTTAAAAAGCGTCTATCATTTGTTGAGCATCTTTAAAAAAATTCTCATTTTGTAGAAATTTAAAAAATAATCATGTCTAATATATGCCATAGGTGAACAGGGACGTTTACGAGAAGGGTCTCGGCAACATCCCCTATAAAATTGAAAAAAAAATTTTTAATTTCCATGCTATTGTTCAGAATCTTAAGCAATACAATGTAATGTTGAAACTAGGCATAAATAAACATTATTATAGCTATCATATTGTTTTAATAAGTTTGAAACTGTTACTAAATGGCTATCTTTTACAAATCTATTTTATAGCTGCTTATGAGTCCTATTAAAAAATTTCCCTTATAAGATATTTTATTCTTTATAAGATTCCCAATTTTGATTTCTGACATTATCTTTGTGTCTCATGTACTAATTAAATTGTTTCGAAACTTCAGAAAAAAAAAAATATATACATGAAAATATATATATAATATTTTTTGTAGGTTTGGAAATCTGCATAAAACTTTAGTTGTTTACAATACAGGGCTTTATCTAATGTATTAGCATTTATGAATTGTAATTGCATAAGAGATTCATCTGAAAATATGTGTTAAATTTAATGTATGTTTAATGTATGTGCAAATTTAAATCATAGTTTAAAATTATAACTGATTTTGAAAAATTCGCACATACTTTGTCCATATTTCTTTCGCAAAATTACTTTCGTTCACAAAAACATAATAAAATATCATTAAGGGTAGTTACCCCCTACAAAATAATTTATCAAGAAAATGCAAAAACACATGAATTTCATTTTATTATCGCGTGTCACGCATATTTTCTTCCAGATTTTCCAACTTCAATTTGCGCCTATTTTGTCTTTTTCCTGTATGCTCGTAACTTTTTTTGGGGGTAGTTTACTTTCATAAAAGTTTTTGACTGGATTGACACATTTTTCTAATTGGCTTTTTACGTGAAACTTACCTTATTTTCCAGGCATATAATAAAATGCACTTAAGTGATAAGAAAACTTCATTTTATTGTTGCATGTAACATATATTTTTTCCAAATTTTAAAGATCGAAATCATGCTTCTTTTTAGTTTTTTTTGTGTAATAAAAAATAATTTTAGGGTAGTTCGCGTCCTTATAAATTTTCATCTCTCATTATGAGAAAATTTTTCCAGTTTAATTTCATTGTGAAAGATACCGTTCCAATATGTGAAACAATTACATAAGAATTTAGTATGACACTTTTAGGGGGTGGTTTGTTACCACTAAAAAACATTTTGGGCACATAAGAAAAAATAAGAGTGTGTAATTTTTGCTTCTTCATAGAGAAAGCTTTGTGAAGCTAAAATTTTCGAAAAAAATTTAATGCATTGAATCAAAAGATCTTCAAGTTAATACTTTCTAATACAATGTTCTAAGAAATTGTCCGTATATTTGTGTCTGAATGTGTGTGGATGTCATACTTTTTTGTTAACATCATAACTTGAAAAAGGTTTCAGATGAATTGATAATAATTGTAGTACTTATTTTCACCACTAATATCTTGAAAGTGACCCAAAATATTCAAGAATATTAAAGATTCCTTAGTTCAAGACGAATCGATTGATCTACAATACTAATACACTTTGTCAAAGAGTAAGAAAGTTATCATATTTTATATTATTTTTAAAATCGATTTTTTAAGTATCAATTTTTCTATTTTCGTAATTTAAAGTTGATGCGAGAACAGAAAAGATGTATTGGCTCTAGACGAAGCGATTGACGTATAATATTGATACATTTTATTAAAGAGTAAGGAAGCTATGGCGGGGAAGACTAGAGATACTTGACCAAGCACGAGATTCGAAAATTGGTACTGATGCATTCAATCGACAAGATACGAGAAACGAGTGACATTTTCATTTCTCTCGTTTTTTTGTCTTGAATTTGTCGACAAGAGCTCGTAATTATATTGATTTATTAATAATATACGTAGGTTTAATTAAATACTTCTGTAATCAAAAGATTAAATTTTTTTTAATAATTGCAAGAATCTCCACGAAAGATGCAAATTAATTTGAAAATTGGTTTTTTAAAGAAAAATACAGATCTCAAAGATAAAAAAGTCAAAACTTATTCACTCGCTGTTACGGAGAAAAAAAGGCGGTTTGTTAAATGATTTTTTTGGAATATTTTTTTATTCGTTTTAAACTTCAAATTAAATTTTTTTTAAATACCGAATTATGTTAATAATTTACTTAGATTAATTTTTAAATTAGTTATTTTTGTACAGAAGGTTATAAAATTACTTATTTTTATAATGATAATTAAATTTGTAATTTATTATTAAATTATTTGTTATTTTAATTAATTAATTATTATTATATATACTCTCTACGATGTCTTCGTTACATGAAAATTTAAAATCAACTATTTAATTGTGAATCCACATATTTTCTCAAAAATTGATTTTTTTTTTTTTTAATTATTGTTTTATTTGCAAGTTAATCTTCATTTTTAAAAATTCTTTGTTTTCGGTTACAAAGTCAAGTATTACAGTTTAATGATTATCATTTTATTTAAAATTTAATTCTTTAAGTCGGAAGTAAAAGTACTTGGCTGAAAGTTAAAATCTTTTGTAGAAAAGTAATTTTTCTGCTTGGCGATTTATTATTTTATTTAAAAATTAATTTATTGTTTAAATATTAGCTATTTGATGAAAAATTGTTTTTTCTTTGGTAAGAAAAGGAACTTTTTGCCAAAAATTTAACTATTTTGTTAAAAATTTGTTTCTTTTCCCGTTAAAAATTATTTTGTTTTTTTTTTATTTTATTTTTGTTTTCTTATTCATCAAAATGAATAATTTATTTTTAACTGAGCGAGACCCAAAAAGAAAATATTCAAACTTATCGTTTAAAATCACATTTCAATAAAAAAAACTACAATTAAAAATCTTTTAACAGCAAAATAGGTTTGCAACAAACCAGTCAGGATTCCATCCACTTAGTTAAATTTTAAATTAGAATAGACAAATTTTCAACGGAAAAAAGAATAGTTATGTTTTCAGTTGAAAATTAAGTTTTAAACAATTACCAAAATATTCTGCTAACATTTTTTTGAATTTTCAACAAAGCAGAACATTTTCTACTTCCGGAATTTTCTTTTCTGAACCAGAGGATCCTCATAAGTAGGTAGTGGTTTCATCGCAGCAGCTTGTGGTTTAATTGGAGCAGCGGACCACTGACCAAACATAGGTTTTTGATGCTTTACAGGAATTGGATGTCTTCGTCAATTTATATATTAATCCAGATCCTTATTATTTTTAGAAGAGGCTAAAATAAAGAATAATAATTTTTAATTAAACAGTAAAAATTCCAACCAAAATTATTTAGTTTCGCCCAAGAAGTATAATTTTCTAACAAATGAGCCAAGTTTTAAACAGATTGCAGAAAATTTTTAACAAAACACGATCGAACGGGACGGACACCCTGCCGGAAGCAAAGGCCAGGTGTCATTTAAGGCGCGTTTCGGGGAAGAAGTCGAGGCGTGATTTTCATGTAAGTCGGCGTTTGACGATAAATGCGCGTACCGAACGAATATGATATTCATCATCCTGTTCTACGTTTTTAAAAACAGTGTGTGAAACAAGTAAGGGTCATTAAGAGCACTGGATCTTTGTCCTGTTTTTCGTTACCAGCATGCCAGATAGATTAAAATTTGGCGCTTAAAGAATGGCAAAGGAGAAGGTCCAATTGCCAACCATATGAGCGTACTGATTCAGCAGCGCCTGGAAACGAGGACTCAAAGATGGTTTGCGATTCTTTACAGGGACTTACAAATTATGGTTTACCTGTCCGGTTTCTAAATCTACCGTGACTGATGGTTCTGCTTCAAGGTTTTTAATTGCTCGTAGACCTTCTATCTTCTTTCTTGATTAGAAATCCAGTATACTTTTCCAAATATGTTATCCAGAATCCGGTAGGAGGCCATGCGTTTCGGTCCTAATGCTGCATTGAATCCTGCTGCCTACTTAACGAGCTCATGATTAAAATTGTATATACAATCGCCGTCTGAGTTACTGTGTGCGGTTGGCACGAGTTTATGAATATTCAGGTAATTGGTATTATATCTGTGATCCTCTTCTATACGTTTTCCTTTTTGAATTTTAGTTGGGGACAAGGGGTATACTTTGACTGGATGTTCCATTTGCCGTGTAGTTGGGGAGTTTTCCCAAGTAGTAAGCAGCTAAACTAGTAAGCAGTTTCCATGATTAAGGCGAAGCTGGAGATAGTAAACGGGTGTTGTCCATAACTTAGTAAACGACAAGGGTATCCACCGCGTGATAAGACTTATTGTTGGCATACATGCGTGGAGCTCACGGGTTCAGAATTTCAAAGTGGAAACGTTTTCAACCAGTGAGAGAAAAATTCTGTTACGGCGATGCTGCATCCATTCACCCTGTTGGCATGAGGGTACGGGCCCATGAGGTCAAGCACAATGGCATCCCAGGCGTGTGTTGAGACCTAAAACGATGTGAATCCTGCTGTTTGTCAAACACAGGTTTACAACCGATGCATAAATGACAATCTGTGACATATCGCCTCACTTACTGTCACATACCGGGCCCGTAGATAGTCCGGGGAAGTAAGGAAATTAAAGGAAAATGTTATCCGTAAATTTTTTTTCATTTTTTAATGAAAGTACACCA